>ML778207.1:542676-561958 GCA_009831015.1 Picea engelmannii
AACATGTTTAAATTAAATTTAAACATGTTATAATTAACATTTTAAATTTAACTTTACTTTAACCCTTGAACAAAAACAACAAAGCCCCAAACCAACACATGCAAGGGTAAGAGAGGGTTAACTAGGTGGCAATACTCATTCCTATTACTTTATCATCATTGCATATGGGACTTATCCCTCATGTGGTTATGTCCTTCTACAAGGAAGGTCATGTACCATCATAATACTTGATAGAGGATCAAGTAGCCCTCGAACTTTTTCTGGGGTCTTATCCACCAAGGTCAGAGACCAAGGATCAACCCATGCCGTATGCATGGGTACCCTGGACATTTCCAGGGGCCCTAGGCTTATCTAGGGGCTTTAACTGCTTGGTCCTAGACCAAGAACCCCAGTCGTATACTGGGGGCCTTCTCAGGGGTCTTTACTGCTATGACAATGGTTTATTTCCTAATGTTATCTGGGTCCCTGCAAGATTTGCAAGGTGGGTATTTCCCGGTGACAACATTTTGGTGCTGTTGCCAGGAGCTAGCTAGGCTTTCTGATTTGTATTACAGCTACACATACTAAGGTAAGTAGTTTATATTTGTATTTATCTCACTTGGCAGCTCCATTGCAGGTGACCCCTTTTTTTTAACCAAAACAGAAGATTATATATATTCATTAAAAAGGGGATGTTCTGAAGCTAACAGCAGTTACAAAAAAAATTACAAAATTCTGCTCCAAAACTGAGCATATTTCTAGTATATTGGACATAAACTCTAAGGCCTTTTCTATACAGGCATTCCAAATAGTTCTGCAAGTAGCTTGCTTTACAAAATTCAAATTGACCCAATAAAAAAAACTGTTTTGTAAAACATAAACCAGCCATGGAGGTGCACTATCCTAGGCTTCCCGCCCCTCGGCAGAGTGAGGGGAGCCAATTTCTTCCACATCCATGGGGTCATGGACCTGACCCACGGTTCTTCTCGGAGATCTTCCTGCAGCAAGTTCCCGGAGTCATGGTTGTTAGAGGCAAGATAGAGTGAATCCAAATGTTGTGGGAGAACCAGAGATCAAAGATGCTGGCATTCTGCTTCCAGCACATCAATCCTCTGCTTCTATAGTAGAAGAAGATTCATTATATTGGCAGCATTAGTGATGCTGGCTTGCTCCATTTCTGTTATCTTCGAAGAAATATGCAGAAGGGCATTGTTGTTAGCCTGGGTAGTTTCTTCATGCCGATGAAGAGTTTTTTGGGCTTCCTTCCACTCTGAATTATCCATATCTGTCTCAAAAGAACCTTGCACAGGACCACGTAAAGAAAAACCAGACCGCAGTATCCCCAAATAGCGATTTCCAATTCCAATTTTAAAGAAAACTAGTAAAAATAGAGAAATGCTATTTTGGCTAAGCAAATCTGAAACATAAAAACCATCACAGGAAGCTACCACATGAAAAAGCAACCAGAGAACTAGGGGTTTCCTGGTCTGGATTGAAAAGAGTATCGGCATCGAAGACGGGCTCCACTTGAAATCACCACCCACAAGTGCCCGTGTCCACTAGCGTATGCACTAAACCCACATCAACGGCCTGTTTGCTTCCCTAAATCCTGGTTCGCCATACCTGTGACGTAATACTTGATTATGAGGATGGCACATACCATACCTATGACCCCTTCCTAGTCACCAGTAATTTTTCTTTATAGAAGTTGATTGGGACATATGAAATATAGCTGATGATTCATCTTTCCTTTCAAGAATGTCCAAGCACAGCTGAATACATGGAGTAACAGCCATATGACATTAGAATGTCTTACCCTACCATAGTAACTTCAGAATCGTTGCAGTTAGTAACTTCATTTCCAAGCTCAATTGCTAGGCTTTTCCTTGTGCCATGTTCCTTTATTCAATATGGCTTTTACTGGTCCGAAAGTCCACATTTAATTCTTCATTGATCAGGAGTGTTAAATTAACATTGACCAGCCAACATATGAAACCAAAGCATCAAATTTCAATCCAACTTATATCAAATAATCTCCTCTACATGGACCTCATAGCTTTAGAGTATCAGAGAGATCAAACAAGAAAGTGTTGCTGGATCCCTAAAAGGCCTAAATTTCTTGCTCTTCTGTTATTGTATTTTAGTACAAAAGCACTTTCTTAAAATGTTTACAGCAGAATCTTCAAGAAGACTTCAAGGAAGAAGAAACAATTCATCGACTCAAGGAACCGATGCACATTGATCAACAACACTCTCCTTGTTCAGATGTCATGTCAATGCAGTTGACTGAAGTTGGCATTTCAATAAAATTACCAGTGGAGAAAATGCACAAATGGGGTGAAAGTGGCTTTTTCGGCAGCTTGGGACTTGATCCTATGACCTCTTGCTCTTAATTCTTGAATGATCTTTGCTGCTGTACACCTTTGTAACAGGTTGAACTTGAGTTGGAAGACAATCACTCTATACAGAGCTAGAGAAACCTCCAAGAGCTTTTGGTGTTTTTCTCAAGATATTTTCCAAATGATTTTCTGATGTCTCGATGCCAAAAGAATACCAGAGATTGTTCAACTACGTAGTCTGTAAAGCCAAATTAATAACTTCAGTTTTCCATAGTTACAGGAAGAGTCTATGTCAGAATGCGAAGCAACTTTAAAGAGAGGAAGTGCCTTGCATGTTCAAAGAACCAGCATCCAGATGAATAGTTGGTCTGGAAGAAAACCAAAATTAAGAATAGATTCTCACTTGAGTTTTGAGTTGTCTCTTCTCTAATATGTCATTTAAACTTTAAAGTACAAGGTCATCTGCAAATTCACAGTTTACTCATTTTTTTGTGAACTAAACAGGGTTCGGTTTTAAGCTTGGGAAAATTAGAACAAATTAATAGACTAAAGGACAATCAATGTGCTTTTTTCATGGAATGTAATATTAGGCTTCACATGCTAACATCATATTCTTTTGATTTGCTTTTCTTTTATACCATTTCTTATCTAGTTAATGTGGTTTGCAGGAACTAGATGCTTCAAGTGTTGGCCCTGATGGTGTTGATTTGCTCCAAGGACATGAAACAAGCTATCCAAAATATGCATTGGAGAATGAGATGTGCTTGGAGGTTGCACACATGCCTTTACAGAAAATAAAGCAAGCGTCAAGCACTGTTTCAACCTCTAATGATGATGTTGCTTCAGGTCTTGTCATGTTTATTCTTTCCAACTAATATCGGGATCTTTTGATTTTTAGGAGAACCCTATCTATTGTTTTTTTTGGAAAATGCTGCACTTTACGTTATGAATCGAGACACATATACATCAAGATTCAGGATTGTTATAACCAAGAGCCAAACAGTCAAGCAAGAGCCCTTTGCGTACATAAGCAAGGAGGGCTAGCATATCCACTTTGTCCCTGACTTGAAGACAGTCTGCATCTTTTCTAAAACTGGCAATCCTGGCTGAAGGGTGCATAGCTAAACCTGATACAACAACTTCCTCCAATTTTTATAACTGTTCAGCTCATGGAAAATTGCCCAACAATGTTGGTTCCATAAGAAAAAATGCTTGTCAGATAGATCATATCCCACATGGCCCCACCTGCGATACAGATCATCCATTTGTCCTCAAACACAATGCCTTTCAACCCCTCATCTAATTTTGTCTTTATAAATACGTTTTTGTTTTACAATCGAGAGCAGTGTGTGGTTTTTGAAAGCTCCATTGTCTTTGAAAAGAGAAAATCTAACCTTTCATATCAAGCCCTGCTACAAAACAACTTTGGGAAAAAATGCTTGCAAACCTCTATCAAAGTGGATTGAAAGGTTAGCACCAACTTTTGGGAAATTACATAAACATCTTTGCCAATGTGAATGGAGCTAATTGTGCGAGTCTAGCAGAGGAATAATGCTTGAAAAATGATCACTGTATATAATTGATGATGGCACTCCACGATCATTATATTGGATGACACACTTCTTGTTAAGACAATTTGGAATAGGATAATTTGGCAAAAGCTTAGAATTAGAATAGAGCTCTTAGTTTTTCATAATCTATAAATGGATTCCCATAAGACCATTTCCAGTCTTTCTGAATAGCCTCATATGCATCAAAACTTAAACAATCATCCGTGATAATTTGACAAAATGCAATGAAAATTGGTTTGTTGACAACATTTAGCCTTTGTGATTGGTTAAGTGTTGTCTAAGATAGACATTTACTTGGGTCCTTGTCACACCAATCCCTTTGTGTGAAAATCTTTCCTCAACCAATTATTTTTGCATCGATAGTAGTAAGGTGCATTCTATAGCCAAATATGAGAGAAATGTGTACCCAATATGAGATAGATGTGTAATGTCTATGCCTAAGGTTGATGTGACATGGGGCATAAGTTGACCAAAGATGTGTAACGTCCGTGCTTATAAATCAAAATATAAAAAAATTATAATCCATAATATTATATATAAAATAAATTTAAGAAACGAATACCAAGCATTAATTACAATATTTATATAAACACTAGCATAGATCCATCTTAAATCTAGATCTTTTAAGCACTGAGAGATTTGAATCCCAATATCTTTCGGTCTTTTTCGGTGCTTCACATATCTAGAGTTTAGATAAGTTTATTGATCATGATGATTGTTATTGCACATTGAGATCAACTTTGGTCTATCGGGCCTTAAGAAAAACAAGAAGAAATTTAATTGGTTTGATTTAAAATTTTATATTTATGCTTGAAAAGATTGGAGAGAAGCTTTCCTAAATCTCCACTTGAGTTAACTGCTCAATAAAAAAGTGTTGATCCAAAGTGGGAGTGCTAAGGCCACTCCTATAAAAAGAAAAAGCAAAACAAAGCCAATCTGTGAGATTTAAAATTTTGAACCCTATTGGCGCAAAGCCAAAATAATACAATGTTGTGGAAGACTCTAGAGAGAAAGAGCCTCATGGCTTCAAGTGCCTGTTGCCTGGAGGAGGACAAGGTGGGTTGTCCTCATCTAAAGTATCTATTGTCCAATGTGAAACTCTCCTACCATCCAAGGTTGAAGATAAGAAACTTTGGATGGAGGATCGACTAGAAGAATTTGAGTTGGCTCGATGAATGACTCTTTCTTTGGAGGGGGTGGCTTGTTGTTGGGATCGAGAAGAGATGCACTGCCTGCTAGGCTAGCATAAACTGTTCCAGGAATTAAGTTGGCAACTCTGGAAGGTTCTCGCTAGTGCTAGGGGCCAAACCACTCCTCAAAGTTTGATGGATCCGGTATATGAGATGGTATTGCTCTCTACTTGCCTCTTG
The DNA here is from genome assembly GCA_009831015.1 of Picea engelmannii. NCBI lineage: Eukaryota > Viridiplantae > Streptophyta > Pinopsida > Pinales > Pinaceae > Picea > Picea engelmannii. Next base: position 547,936 of record ML778207.1, read on the forward strand.
GTGCCCTTGTCCATTGGGAGCACTTGAAAGAAATATGTGATTCTTTGGGTAGTGTCTGGTTACAAGGGTGGTCGAAGGATGTGAGATATAAGTCCGAGGGCATCCTCCATATATAAGCCAGACATCTTTGGTTTGGGGACTAAACAAATGCGGAGAGGGAGTTATGAGACTCTCCGAAAAAATAGTGCAATTGTCCTTGTATCTCATAATACTGAGGGCATTTGAATACGAAGTGCTCTTGTCCTAATCCCATGTATGTGGCAGAGTCAATGTAATTTTTCCTCTCTTGGAATTTGGTGCTCAACTTCCACCCGACGGATGAGAGCCCAAATGGAATTGGGCTAAGGGGATCTTGAGCCTATGCATCCAATGCCACGATGTGTAAGGGGGACGAATACTGAGGCCGTCCCATAGCTCCATGTAATGCTTTGCATAAAAGGCCATCTTGGGTTTCAATCCCCCAAGATGGGTGATTTAAGTGACTTGGATATATTTCTTATATATATCCTCGATAATCTTGTTCATCTCCTGCTTATTAGGTAGGAGGTGGCCAGGAGCATCTAAAGAGTACATGAATGGGGTAGGCCATCTATCAATATGCCAATAGACTCTAGGAAACATGATACCTTTGAGACCATAGTGTGCTCTTCCCAAAGGGGACAGATTGGGCAATGGCCTTTGAAGAATAATAGGCAAGGTATGGATATTGGTCCTTGTTGATTGTCGAGTCAACAAATCTCCGAAGATGATGTAATAATCCTACTAGTTTGAAGATGGTCTCGATCTTGAGGGGGCGTGTCGCAAGCTCTGCATGAATGATGGTTCAGGGTATTGTCCTCTTGCATCTGATAATGCGACAAAGCAAGAGTGTCTGAACTCTCTTGTTTTGGGTCCATTCCAACTTAAGTAGGCTAGACTCCCACACCTCAATGGGTTTGATGATGGAGTCCATGAGGTCCAATTTGGACAAGATGCTTTGAAAGTGGTGTGTGAAACACCCTCTCTCTTGAACGATTAGGGATCCATACCTCTTATTAACTTGGGTTGGAGAGCTTCCCTAAGTTCGAACTTGGGCCTTGGAGACTGAACCCCTAGATAAGTGTAGGCTATGGTAATCTCAACCTCCTCCCACCTAAAGCAGAAATGGAAGTTTGAGAGGGCTTCCCTTGAGCAATTGAAGATTAGCACCTTGGGTTTTCAAGGTTGATTGTTAATTCTTTAATGTCGCAAAATCTCAAAAGGGCATCCAATTATCTCTATAAAGCCTCAGGGGTAGAGGCTAAAAGAACCATATTTTCAACAAAAAGGAGTATGGAGATTAGGATGTGGTGGAGGAGACATCGATCACCTAGCTAGATGTGCTCGTGCAAAAATTTCTTTGACTCGTCTATGTAGATCCCAATTAAGGTGGGCGAGATATGTTGATGTAACAGCGTTAGATAGGTACTTCCACATAGGGTCTGTGGCTAGCATGTGGAAGTCGTCCTTGTAACCTCTTAGTGAACTTTAGGAAGTTCACTTTATGAGTCATTAATTAAAGTGACCTTTTAATTAATTAATTAAGTTAAACAATTAAGTTATTTGGCATTAGTAACTTAAGTGAGTTTGATTAAGTCCTAGTCGTTAGATCTAAAGCGGAGATGAGATTAGATCTCATCCTTTGATCACTTTGGAGATCTAGGGTTAGTGATTGATTTGGTCAAATCTCAATGTAATAAAAGGCAGCCTAGGTGAGAGGATGAGACACACTGAGAGAAAGTGAGGAGATCTCATTGAGTGGGTGAAGAGAGTTCATCCAAGTGTGAGTGGGAAGGGTTGAGGAAAAGTGCAAAGGGGCAGTGAGAGAGATAGTAACCAGGTGCGCTAGGCTATCGTTGCATTGTAATCCTCTGAAGGGCCATTATCCCAGGAAGGGAGCCCAAGATTAATAAAAGATCTAGTTTTCCTGCAAGGGTTTTTCCAGGGGTGTTTACTCAAATATCTTATGCAATGTGTGATTGGTTTTTGATTTAATACTTTCGCTAATATTTGGTTAATAACCTAGTTGTGCAGTTAATAAATGAAGTGATTTTATTTCTTGTTAAGTGTCGGGTGCTAGGTTTACAGGTAAAATCAACATGGTATCAGAGCTTGGACTTTGACGATGAAGCCAAATTTGCACAAAGGCAATATTAGTTGTTGTGGGAAATTTTTTTGTTTAAATTTTTGTAGCTGTGGGTTTTTTTTAAATAAAAAAAATTAATTAAGAGGACAACCGTACAACATACGACTGCTGCTGAATCGACTGTACGCCATACAACGACAAGTCTGTAGTGTCAGATCCGTTGAGTGAAGTTTGTCCACGATTGACAGGTGTGGTAGATCGACTGAGTGGAGGCCAGCGAAGACAGAGGCTCAGTGGCGTGGAACTCTGGGCGAACGCATGAGCTGGGCAACCACCAGTTGAGATCCAACTTGGTGTTGAGGCAAAGTGAGTTGGAACGATTTAGCGGCAAATGGCTGCAGAGCTGGGAGGAAATTCACGTAGAGACCGCTAGACTGAGTGAAGCAGTTGCACGAACGACTGAGAAGGTTCACTACAAAGAGTATTCAAGGGCAGAGGCTGGGATTGGCCGTTGGGAGAAAGCAACAGGCAGATCAAGCTGTGTATGAGAGACAACCGACGGGAGAAAAGGAACTGATAGTCAGCAGGATTGTATGACTGGTAGAAGGATTGAGCGAGCTGGAATGAAAGGTGATGGGTTTGTTGCATATGGAGTGACTGTAGTGAAAATCATGACTGCAACAGAAAAGGGCGGCGTGGAGTTGGGCGCTGAAAAGTGCACCGATAGAGATAATTAACCGTTGGCAGTAGAGTAGTCGCCAGCAAGGAGAGGCGGTTGGCAAGAGGAGAGTCGCCACTAGCAGAAGAGCTGCATAAGAGAGTGGAGGCAGGGGCGGAGAGGCAATGTTGAGATGCTGTGGTTAGAGGTCGCAGGCCAACCCATCCAGTTGCCAGCACAACGGGTTAGCCGCCATCCAGGCCAGCGGTGCTGACCAACAAGCCACATAGGGGCCGCAGAAGCTGACAAACAACATACCGTAGGTACCACAGGGGTTGGGCAGCCGCCGGGCAGCGGCTAGGTGCCCTGGGCAGCGAACATAAGCCCTAGGCAACGGGCAGGCAACTTGGGCAACAGAATGAGATAGCCGAGCAATGCCCATAAAGGCTCTAAGTAGCCCATAAAGGACTAGGGCAACAACAGGAGGCCGCGGGTAGCCTTGGGCAGGGGTTCGGGCAGTAGATTCGAGAGGTCAAATTTTGAGTTTTTTAGTAGGGTGCCGAGATGGCAGCGTCGGGATTGCGATTCGAAGATAGGTTGGACGGGGTGTCCAACTACAGTCCTTGGAAGGAGAGGATTATGCTGGTGTTGATGGAGAACGACATTTGGGAGTTTGCCAACTCCATTGTGGCCCCACCAGCAGATCCAAAAGACCTATCCGCCCATAATCTAAAGGACATGAAAGCCAGGAGGATAATCCTAGACAAAGTGAAGGTCATTTGATCCCTCATTTATCGAGAAAGTACTCAGCTAGGGACATGTGGGAGGCTTTGAAGAGCTTGTTGTAGAGCAAGAACGAGAATCACAAGATGGTGATGAGAGAGAAGCTTGAGGACAAGATTAGATACGATGATGACTTATTTCACCCGAATTTGACAGGTTCGAGATGAACTGGTAGCGATTAGGGAAGTAGTGGATGACGAGTTGGTGAGGAAGGCACTCAAAGGATTCACGAAGGAGTGGACATCGTTCATCAAAGGAGCTGTGGCATGTGAGAAGCTCCCTGATTGGTCAAGGTTGTGGGATGACTTCGTTCAGGAGGAACTTCGAGACAAAGAGTTGAATGGAGGCAGGCACAAAGTTGATGGTGAGAATGTAGCTCTTATTAGCTAGGTAAAGAAGGGCAAGAAGATTGCCAGCAGAGACGGTAAGAAGAAGAAGGACATAAGCAAAGTTAAGTGCTTTGCATGTCACAAGTTTGGGCACTATGCAGATCAATGTTCGAACAAGAAGGGGGAAACGAGACGCGACAAAAGGTAGCTGCGTCGACAAAGGTTCAAATGGACGAGTTTGCCAAGAAGTTTGAGCAGTCAGAGCTCTTACTTGTTTCCTAGACTACCTTGGGCACCATATTGACTGGTGCATGGTTTATAGATAGTGGAGCTTCATGTCATATGACAGGAGCACGAGAAGTGTTTGAGAGCTTCACAGAGCCTAACTCAGAATTGTATGTAGAACTTGGTATGGGGACCAAGCATGCAGTGTAGGGATCTGGAATAGTGCCATTCCGGATGGAGTCAGGAGGCATATTGAGAGTGACAAATGTGCTATGGGTGCTAGAACTCAGGAGGAGTGTGCTCTCAGTCTCAGCGATTGAGAAGAAGGACTATGAGGTCTTATTTCGAGAAGGATAGGCATTGATCATGCCCAGAGGATCTAGCTTAGAAAAAGTAACTGTCTTTGTAGTTAGAGAGAGCAACTTGTATAGACTAAAGGGCCAACCTATGTGAGCTATGGCAAGTAGTAGCAGAGTGGCAGAGGACAAGGAGTAGGTAGCTTCGAAGGTTGAGCAGCTCAGAGGGAGTCAACCTTCAGGTTTAGATGGGAAGGAGAAACCTTCCAAGGCTATCCAAAAGAAGTCATGGTACGAGATGACCATGCAGGATGCTCAGGAGCAAGAGGCTTCTAGGAGCATGATCAGAGGAAAGTGTTCGCAGACAGGTTTGAGCGAGATGGCTGGGATAGTTTTCGTGTCAGAGGGAGTAGCCAGAGTTGGAAAGGTAGCAGATCTCATAAAAAAGATAAAACCACCTCCAAGTGGCAGAAGTACCTTCCTCGCTAAGAGGGAGTGTTGTTGTAATAATGTTAGACGAGTACTTCCACATAGGCTTCGTGTCTAGCATGTGGAAGTTGTCCTTATAACCTCTCAGTAAACTTTAGGAAGTTCACTTTATGAGTAATGAATTAAAGTGAATGACCTTTTAATTAATTAAGTTAAATGCCTAAGTTATTTGGCATTAGTAACTTCAGTGAGAGTTTGATTAAGTCCTAGCTGTTAGATCTAAAACGAAGGTGAGATTAGATCTCAACCTTTGATCACTTTGGAGATCTAGGGTTAGTGATTGATTTGGTCAAATCTCAATGTAATAAAAGGCAACCTAGGTGAGAGGATGAGACACACACTGAGAGAAAGTGAGGAGATCTCATTGAGTGGGTGAAGAGAGTTCATCCAAGTGTGAGTGGGCAGGGCTAAGGAAAAGTGCAAAGGGGCAGCGAGAGAGATAGTAGCCAGGTGGGCTAGGCTATCGCTGCATTGTAATCCTCTGAAGGGCCATTATCCCAGGAAGTGAGCCCAAGATTAATAAAATAAGATCTGGTTTTCCTGCAAGGGTTTTTCCAGGGGTGTTTACCTGAATATCTTGTGCAATGTGAGATTGGTTTCTGATTTAATGCTTCCACTAATATTAGGTTCATAACCTAGTTGTGCTGTTAATAAATGAAGTGATTTTATTTCGTGTTAAGTGCTGGTGCTAGGTTTATAGGTAAAATCAACAAGAGAGGGAATCCCTGCTTCATCCAAATGCTGCTTTTGATGAAATCTGACAATCCACTCATTGTGCAAAGGCGGTCGAGGACAACCTCATAGATGGATCTATGGATCTATGCTGGTTTAGCAAAAGAAGGAGCCAACCCAACATGTGTCCTCTCCATTGGGGAAGTCCAAATTGATTGTGCAACAATGGTTGATCCACTTTGGTAATCTACAAGTCCCAATGCAACAGTTTGGATGCCAACTACCAAGCTTGTCATATTCTTTTGAGAGTACCCTAAACCAAGAATTTAAAAGCTTTGGCTGCACCAATTATGTTACAAATGATAGGGGCCTAGTATGTAATATATATATATATATATATATATGCATAACATTTTGAATGTGACGACAAACAAGCCATATAACAAGGTTTGACAGATTTATTTTATTGAAATTTGAATTTTCCAAACTTGAAGAAAAAAAAATAATTTGAACTAATTCGATGAATTTGATAGCTGAACTTTAATGAATTGAATTGAATCAACCTTGATAGCTGAACTTCAATGAATTTTATTGAGTATTTTTTCAAATTCATTTTTTTTAATTTCAAAATAGAAGTTCAAGAAGGACAAAAAACAGAAGTTTAAATATCTAAGAGCCATGGTATTCTATCATGTATCATATTTGTTTGACGAGGGCATGGGATTTTATCAAGTATCATTTATGTTTAATGGGAGCATGGGACAATCTTGATATATATATGTGTGTGTGTGTGTGTATGTATGTATATATGTATGTATATACGGACTTTATGGTGAATGTTATCCCTTTTCTTTACCAATGAATTTTATCTGAAATTCATGGTTGCCTAATTTGAACACTAACATGAACCGTGTTGCTGAATTTCTTGAACAAACGGCTTTTAATGCAAAACAGAAACTTCACCTCTTTGACTAGAGGTCTCTCGGATCTTAACCCTGTGAATTTTAGCCTTGGTGCTGCTATGAAATAGTGTGTAAAACAGCAGCGGAAAAAATACAATATTTCACTCTCTAACAACCCAATCTTCTAGGCAGTCTAAAGAGAAAAGATACCAAAATGTCTAGATAAGTTTTCAGCCCTCAAGGGCAACTTATCACACATAAACCGGATCTGAAAACTCACTTTTACAGCAGTTATAACAACAGATAAAGCAACAACAAAACAACCCTTAAATTCTTCAATGATGATGTTCAATCACTCAACAAATTGTCCTTTTGCTTATGTCAAATCATCAAGACATATATAGCTGTAAATAACAATACATGAAGAACAATATGACTGAAAATCAAATATGGAAATTGAACAAATTTTGGACTCCGAAAAACTTCATTAATATGCTCAAGATGAAGTTCATGTACATACCATAGCCTTCTCAAGGCTAGGACAAATATATGTGCTCTTCTCTTCTTCTTCTTCATCAAATATAACTGAGGGTTTTATCACAAAACTCTAATCTCTGTTGAAAATTGTAGCATCGGACAAGTACTTCCATGTTGGTGTGTGTCTTGCACGTGGAAGTCGTCTAATGCCTCTTAGAACCTTAGAAGTTCATTTTATGTAAATGAATGACCTTTTGTAATTAATGGAGGTTAATTAAGTTAAAAGCCTAAGTTATTGGCTTTAGTAACTTAAGTGAAAATTATATTAAGTCCTAGCCATTGGATTTAGAAGTGAAGGTGAAATTATATCTCAACCTTTAATCACTTTGGAGATCTAGGGTTTTGGTTTAGGGTTTGATTGGGTCTAATCTCAAAATTATAAAAAGGCAGCTAAGGTGAGAGGAGAGGACACATTGATGGTACACAAAGAGTCAATGAGCACTTAGGCGTGCTGGGGCACGGGCCGAGGAAAGGGTGCAAAGGGGCAGCAAGGAAGATAGCAACCAACAAGATCGAAGGAGGCTAGGCTATTTGCTGATTTGTATTTCCTCAGAAGGACCATTATCCTAGGATGGGAGCCCTGATTTTATATCAATAAAATCATCATAGAACCGGTTTTCCTATGAGGGTTTTTCCAGGGGTTTTACATGAATCTCGTGTGCAAATGTTTTATGGTTTTTGTTGTTAATGCTTCCGTTGATGTTTGTTAAGAACCTAGCTGCATTGTGATTCAATAAATTAGTTTTACTCAGAATTAACAATCGTGTGCTAGGTTACAGAAAGTTAACAATCTCAAACCTCCAAGGTATAAACCCTAACCCTAGACCTCAAGATGCGCCAAGAAGACTAAGAAACTCTAGTGACTCCAAGAGAGAGATCAAGTACAAATGAAGACCAAGGGAGAGAGGAGACTAGTGTGCTCCTCTTCTAGGTCACACCTCTACACAAGATTGAATAAGAATGAACACACAAGATGATATGATGATCATTCCCAACGTCTTCTTCTTCACAAGAGTAAACGCTAGTTACAAGAGCAGTTTCCAACAAAGATGTCCTCCACCCATGTATAACTTTTCCTAGGATTTCCTCATGAACCCTAGCAAATCACTCTAAGAAGACAAATACAAAGAGAGAAAAGTATGTTGATGTTGAAAATGAGGACTCTCGCCTTCCTCTATATATATGAGATGTAAGGGAGGTCAACAATACAATGTGGGCCTAGGCCTTTACAAGCAACCTACAACAAACATTTGTAGGCCTATACCAGTGAAGTGCTCCACTCCAAGGGTACACATGTCATGCTCCAAGGTGATTTCCTACACAATACGAGCTCCAAGATGGTGTAGCTACTCAAGGCGTGTCCACACCTATCCACCCCAAGTCCACATTGACTCCATCCCTCCTCCTAAGCCATGTACTCCACTTGGTCAGTTGCCCCTGCAAGAACAATGTTGCAGCCTAGGCTTCCCCGAGCCAACTCCAAGCCTCCATCCAGGAATCCAAGCTACCCCATGCCATTTGGGGCTTGGTGCCCTTCTCCAAGTTGCACAACGGTCCTTCTCCTAAGTAGGGGTTCTCCAAGCAAGTGAACCTCTCCATGTGGCCACAATGAAGGATGTCCACCAAGCTGTCAAGAGAACTCCAACGTCCTAGGGAAGAATGCCAAGCAAGCACCCAATTGAGGTCAAGCAATCACTAAGCAAGCTATCTCCAATGTACAAATTCATCACGAACCATCTTCCATGTGCTAATCCATCTCAGAGCATCTAGGGGCAGAACATACATCATGTGCCCCAAATCCTGTGAAGCACCCCCAAACATGGTGTAAACACTTTCGGAGTAACCTAAAAGCTAACACATGTGACATAGCAAATAAATATTTGACAATGTGCATTTCTGATCATGTTCAAAAGTTTGGAACATCCACATAACTAATAAAATTGGATGGACTTGATGGTGAATTTTATCCTCTTTTCTATAACGACGAATATATCCAAAATTCATGGTTGCCTAATTCTAACACTAAACAAACCACGTGACATAGCAAATAAGTATCTGACAATGTGCATTCTTAATCATGGCTCAAAAGTTTGGAACTCCCACATAGCTACGAACATTGCCGCTTGAGTGTGTATGTCAATCAAACCAGGCCCTCAACATTCTTTGGGTAAAGTGCATATGTCACACGAAACTAGTAGAAGGTCTTGCTTTGTGCCCTGCTTCCCCTAAAGAAACTGTCTGGGAAGCATTTCGTACTGCATGTAACTTATACTGTAAGGAAAGAGACATGAAGAATAGGACATGCCATTTGCAACCAAGATTCTTTCTGATGTGTGGTGATTCTACTTGTAAGAGGGATGTCTTGGGAAACCCATCTCTAATTCTTGCCTTCAATATTTTGTTAGATATAATCACTCAAAACCTTCAAGGGCATGACAATTCAAAAGAGATGTCCAACATTAGAGCCCTAGTTGGATGATTTCAGAGCCTTGGGAAACCTTAGTTGGATGATTTTCAGAGCCTGCGCATAATTAAGAATTTCAGCAGGGGCAATTCTATCAATGCATGACTGTAATATGATCAAACATCAAAACCTTTGAAGTAAATGTTTTTTGGAAATTTTCCTAAATGATGTCTTTTGTTCATTTATTTTCTAGAATCAGGCCACTATCTTGATTTTTAACTATGAAATCCTCTCAAAGGTTTGCTTTCGCTTAAGATATTGAAAATACATTTATCATTATGACTGTTGTCATCCCTATTGTTTTTTGCCTTGATTATTGTCCCCTTGGCCCTATATTCCTCAAACATAAAAAGTTGATGTTCAATGCTCCAAATGCAAGTCTGCTTCATTGGATTTAAGAGATTCTCTTCTAATTCCTTTTGGGCCTAGCTTAATTGATTGCTAAGATGCCTCTCCTTGGCTTTATGACTTGCTTGCAATTATTTGTTCCCAACCTCTGAGAAACTTTATTATCCTCTAAACAACTTTCCAACGTAGGATCCAACTTGAGTTAGCTTGCAGGCTAGGTACCAGATTTCATACCTTTGAAATGCTTGAACACACACTTGGGACTTCAGAATCGAAACATCAAATTTGTAATGCAAGGAAGATGCATAGCCACTTTTCCCTCCAAATGATGGTTCAAATGGGCAAATGATCTGGAACTGTTGCAGAATCCTACATGAAATCGACCGTTGTAGAATTACTTGTGAATGTGACTATGTGCAAGTTCGCATGGAACTTTAGTTGGACTACTTTGTTGATTGCATCATGTATATCAAGTTATCAACCCCTTGCTTCTATAGATTTCTACTTAGGTTTTAATCTGAAATACCCAAAACTGACTTACAATATGTTAAATGCTACCTTTTGTAGGCTTGAGAGTGCCAGCTCAAGCGCCGACTCAATGATCCCACTCACCATGTTAAAATCTCCCAGTAATCAGTTGGCAATTAGTGAGGATTGGGACATCCATTCCATAATTGAATTTGATTACCATGACCATTTGGAAGATATACAGAATAATACTGATCGAACAAGCATAACTATTATCCAACAACATTTGGAAATTAGATCCTGCCCACCATTAATAAAGAGGAAACCATCCAAGGGGCTGCATTACAAAACACCCCTCCTCGTCCTTCCTTGTGGGTGGTATATTGGAATTCCCCTTTCCAACATCTGTGTATTAATGATCAAGTCCAAAACTAGTAAATTTGGCTTCTAGTAAAAATAGAATATCAGGCTTGATAGCGAAAAGAATGTTAGGAATAAGAGCATGCCTTTTATCGTCCAAGCCTCAAGGCGCCTCGAACATTCCATTATCTAAAATTGAAATTCATGGACATCTTATCGGTATTTTCTATCTTTGTGTTGATTTTTCTGGTTATTTTGAAGTATTTCTCTAATTCTACAAGTGATTATAACAAATGGTATCAAAGCACTTTCTTAGGCCAAGGAGAAGCAATTATTTTCTTTTTTTTAGCAGATTTTCTTGGGGACTTTTCTCTCGATCTATTCATCGGTTTGTAGTTGCATTATTGCCATTTGAAGCAGAGCAAGGGTGCCATTTTGAGATTGGGTTTATAATAGCGATTCTGAAAAATATCCCGGGAGATATAACCATTTTTATTTGCGGCCTGATAGTTGTAATTCTCTCTATTTAGGAGCCGAATTGTCACCGCACTAGTGCCATCTGAAGCAGAGCAGTTTGCCATTTCCAGATTGGGGTCGTAATAGTGATTTTGGGAAGTATTGCGGGAGTTACAACCATTTCAAGTTGCAGCCCTAAAACCCTTGTAGACAATTTTTGTGGTGTGATTGTTCTCTCTCTTTATGAATCAGATTGCAACAACATCAGTGCCATCACATAGATAGTTGGGGAAGTTCGGCGCATATGACGAGAGGCCGCATAAAATCGGTGAAGTTCGGCCATTAAATTCGCCCATCAACTAGCCTTTTGTTACTCGAGGGAATAATCGAAGATAATAGGTAATAAAGGCACTGTGAATACCCTGCCCGCTAAAACCTCGTTGACATCCCCGGTTTTCCCTTTCTCTGTTCGGTGGCGCGGGTAGAAGTTTTTAAATGTGATAAAACAACCATGAATATTTTCGACAACGATGAATTTGCAGGTCATCGTAGCCGTTTTTTGAAACCCCCGGTTTTCTGAAGCGGGGTCAGGCCCGGGCAATGGAAAAGGGACGGACGGACCCCGTGCCTTGGAGCAGTCAATTCCTCCTCCGCTTGAGATTCGGGGTATGAGCCGCCCCCTACCTTTTTTCCAGTGCGCAAGCTATTATAAGTATTGCCAATAATTTTATATTTATTTTTATAAAATCAGTATAAATTTTAATATATATAAAATTTATTATAAAAAATATGTAAATTACATTTTTTTTGTTTGCTAGTTTGTCTCTGACCTGTGGGACTAGCCTGTGGCTGAGAAACCGCGACTCAGGGCATCTAAGCCGTCAAAATCACCCGGGGATCGCACCCGGCATGAGCGACACCAACCCTTAACATGGCGGGAGTTTTTGTCCCTGCAAGTTTCGAACTGGTGACTTAACATCACGGAGTGCCTTAACAACACACTCCGTCACTGACTGTCCTAGACCTCGGGGACTTTAAATTTGGAGGACATGGGGGTGGGCTTTGATCCACTTATGTGTGCACGGGTCACGATATTATTTAATATAATATGTCTGGGTGCAACCACATGTTTGACCACTATCTCAAGGTGCCCCCATGGCTCCAGGTTAGGCCCTCACGGGAATTGAACCTTGCTCAACGGTGAAAAACTCCTCGCTTTTCACCATTGGATTCAACCCCTTTGGGAAAAAATATGTAAATTACATTATTTAACAATAAATATATATATTATTTAACTTATATAACATATATATTAATTATATGTTAACATATATATTAATAATTATATATATTAATATATATTATATATTATATATAATTTATAATATATATATTAATATATAAATTTATTTAACATATAATTAATATATGTTATATAAGTTAAATAATATATATATAGTTCTTGAATTTAATGGTGTTTTTTATCCACCATTTCAAGATTGTCGAATTTGAACACAAATACGAATGCGGTGACTAAGGTTGGGGAATGGGGTGCCATTTCCAATATTGGTCATAATAGCAAATTTGATCAATCTTAAGGAAGGTATGGCAATTTTAAATTTGTAGCCTGAAAACCTTAGTGGCACAAAGGAACTCCATTGACAAGTAAACTATTTCTTCAAAACCCTAGTTCTATTTTCTAGTTTCCCCAATGATGATGATTTGTACAGGGCAATATGATGGTCCTAGTATTGAAGAATAAATAAAGGATATTAAGTCATGATTCCCTAACCATTGGAGAGTTGGGCTAAACATGAATTTAAGGGTTGATGCTACTGTATGGTGGGAGTTGCTTAACCTTGGGAAGATGTTGAGCCTCCAGATGAAAAATATGCAAGGTATTTTTAAAAAGTGGTCTCAGGCAACGAAGAAGGATAAAGAGAATTGTAGGGGTCTCTTTTCATTTGAAAACTTCCTACTGCAGGTTCATGTATGTCTTCAACAAGAGGTCATTATTTCTGTAAACCATAGTAGCAAGCATAATTTCATCAATAGTGACTTGACTAAAAGATTGTAGGCCCTACAAAGCATATCCAGAGCACATAGGTTGAGGGCGAGAATGTTCAAATTTTTAAAGATTTGAAGATTAATAGGATAAATATGTTTTGCATTTGGATTTTCATTCTATAGATATGGATTATGTGGATATTATTTTTGGATATCCCTGGATGGACTCATTGGGTACAATTAATATTAATGTGCAAAAGAAATTTATGAAGTTTGGTACAAGAAAAATAAAATCACATTGCATGATATTTCTCTTAGTAAACAACAAGGTCTTAAGGTGGTTGCTTGAAGAAGTTGTTGCAGGGAAACGAATTGCAAAATCTACAAACACATCAAATGAAGAGTTTGAGGCTTGTTAAATTTACATGCAGCAGCGAGAGCCATTCTCCTGGAGGATAGCTAAGACCCTAGACAGATCTAGGGCCCCCAGTGCACTCTTGGGGTATGTGGTCGGGGACCAAATTGATAAAGACCCTAGACGAATGTCTAGGGCCCCTGGACTGGATCCAGGGTAACCATGCCTAGGGCATGGGAGTCTTGGTCTAGGACCAAGCATCTAAAGACCCTAGATATGCCTAGGGCCCCTGGTTTGTAACCAGGGCCCCTGGTTTGTAACCAGGGTACCCATGCCTGAGGCATGGAAGTCTTGGTTTGTAACCAAGCAGTTAAAGACCCTAGGTTTGTAACCAGGGCCCCTGGTTTGTAACCAGGGTACCCATGCTTGAGGCATGGAAGTCTTGGTTTGTAACCAAGCAATTAAAGACCCTAGGTTTGTAACCAGGGCCCCTGGTTTGTAACCAGGGTACCCATGCCTGGGGCATGGAAGTCTTGGTTTGTAACCAAGCTGTTGAAGACCCTAGATATG
>ML778207.1:579107-592332 GCA_009831015.1 Picea engelmannii
TTCAAGGGTTAAAATAAAGTTAAATTTAAAATGTTTATTATAACATGTTTAAATTTAATTTAAACATGTTATTTTAATTGAATTTATTTTTAACCCTTGCCCTAGCCTAAAACTATAAAAGAAACCCCTACCCCTCTCATTCTTCACACTAGATCTCATTTGTCTTTGATGTGAGCGGCCTCCTCCAATTTGTTGTGGCTGAGTTCTTGACTGAGGTGAGGCCTCCTTTTTGCTGTTGTAGGCTACGACCTACCTTGCCTTGCTGTGTGGAGGGTCTACAAGCTGCGGCCTCTTCTATTTTTGCTGTGGCTGAGTTCTAGACTGAGGTGCAGCTCCCTTCCTGTTCTGTTGTGCATGCCGTGTAAGGTACGGCCTTCTCCTTTCTGCTGTTGTGTGAAGAATTGAGGTTGCGGCCCTCTCTTTACTGGTGTGTGATGTGCCTATAGGCTGCGGTCTCTCAGATCTTGCTATGATGAGCCTATAGGGTATGGCCTCCTTGTGTTTGCTGTGGGTGATCTCTAGCTGCGGCCTCCTTGTGTTTGCTGGCTATTCTGTTAGGGTAGAGGGTGCGGCCTCTTCTCATTTGGTTGCTGTTTGGAGTGGCTGCTAGGTGCAGCCCCCTTCTCATTATTGCAGGCTGAGTCTTGTGGGTGCGACCCCTATCCTCTGTTTTTTTGCATGAGGTCCCTAGTGTGCGGCCTCCCTTTTGATTGTGTTATTTGCAAGAACCCTCTTGCTGCGGCCTCCTCCTATTTGTTGTTTGGAGTCTCTAGGGTTACAGCTTGCCATCTGAAGTGGAAAACTGCAACCTACTATCACAGCTATTTGGTAAACGCTGTCCACTCCCTAGTTGTGTTAAAACCCTAGGGTACAGCCTCCTATACCTTGCTGAAATCAAGATCACACACAGTCACCTTGTATCGAGTTTTTGGTTGGGGGTTTGTTCCCGTGTGGGTTTCTAGTTCAATCCTATTGTGGCAAGAAAATTCTTTCATTCACTGACATTGAGATCCATGATAGATCTTTGAACTGAACCTTTGTCTGAGCATACAAAAGGGTTCTACATCTCCTATGGTTATTGTTTTTCTTCTAAGGTAAGGCTGCTGTACCAGGTAAGCTGTCCACTCATCTCTTTCAGATCTGACTTGATTTTGCTTCAGTACTGCTTTGATCTAGTTTGCATTAAGCATCAACTACTTAGATCTGAACCTATACTTGAATTCACAATTGCTTCCATAATTGTTCTATTGTGGATTGATCAGACTAGTTGTTAAAATCTTTGTGGATTGATAGACTGTTCTATTGTGTATCATCTTGAGTTTAGATCTATTGCACAGATTGGTTTTATTCATATCTGTTCACTGTTACATCAGCTGAGTTCTTTCTTATTTAGATCTGAGTTTTATATTTCTGATCTCACTAAGTTTATTGTTGTCTCTCTTAGATCTAAATTCTAAGTGTTCTAACTCTATTGATTGATAGATCTAGTTGTTTTGATCACTAAAATCAAAAAGATACTATTGCTCTGCATTTTTACCCTAATTCTAACATTTGTAGCTCAATGTGTTTGTTGCATTGATGTTGAATTGGATCTTTGTCAAGTTTGATGGCACTCTGATTGTCACACCAAAGGGTGGTCGGACGTCACTGTTGGAATCCAAACCTTGAAAGGATTTGTCGAAGAAAGAGCTAGAGCCTGTTGTTCCTTACAAGGCCAAGTGACAGGTTCGAAACCTGTTGAGATTTGGGTACCTTGGAAAGTGGTCCCCTTGTGTTTGTGATCTTCTAAACACATGTGGGAAGTACTTTGTACCATGTGCCATGTACTTTATGTCTAATTTCACTTTGACTTAGGAGATTTAAGTCAAAAGTGAAATTTGGTCATTTTTGCCTAAAATGACAATTAATTCACTTTGTGGGTGAATTGAGGGACATAAAGTGAAACTATGGAAACTTAAGTAAAGTGGGTTTTGAGTTGAGATTTACTTGAGATGATCTCAACCATTGATTAGGGATGAGATGAGATGATCTCATCCACCCAGTTATTAGGTTTCCTTATGCATACTTAAGGAGGGTGCAAGGGCAAAGGAGAGCTCATTATTCACTTGTATGTTCATCAAAGGAGTTTGGAGAAGGGCAAGAGGATGAGAATGAAAGCATTGGGAGAGGAGAGCTTGGGTGCCTCCTTTCATGGAGGGCTCATGAAGGCTTAGGGCCCAACTTATTTGTGGAGGTTGTTCTTGCTAGGAGGAGGGCGCACTTGAGGAGGAGGGCGCACAACTAGCAGGGAGGTCTTGCAATGGTTAGATTGCTTCAAGGACAATTTCAGAGGAGAGGTAGCACACAAAAGCACATTGTGGTGCAAGGGTTTCTCCATCAGAGCTTCAGGGACCAACGACGCTTCATTTCAGTGGATAGAGCTATATTTGAGGAGGGCGCACCATGCTTGGGCGCATCTCTCACTCTTGGACTTGTGTTGCAGCTTGTCTCGTTGCAGCTTGAGACAAGCTGCTATTGTAACAGGTTCATTTGTTTCATGTACTTGTTGTATTCCACCTTCTATTTTCCACATATATATACTTCCATTCCAAATTGGTTTTCCCTGGGGGGGTTTTATCCAGGGTCATGTTGACCAAAAATACCTGTGTTCATTTTCATGTATGCTAGTGTTTAGAACAACATTATTTTAGCTCTAAAAGATCTCTAGGTGTGTTATATAGCTTGTGGTATGCATGTGCTAACATCTTGTGACAAAACTACATGCTAGAGCACCTTAATGGCGTATGTAACCGTAATAGAACAACAAAGAAGTCACTGAACAGTTTGCTGTCATAAAACAACAACAAACCCTTGTTTGACAGTTGAAACTTAGAGTCAACTTGAGGTCAAAGACAAACCTAGTTGGCAGCTTGTTAGGACCTGGAAAATCTTCAAAACCAAGATTGAAAACATAACTTGTAGTAGACATTCAATCATCAGGGTCGCAGGTCCAATCGAAATTAGTGAAACTAACCAAGAAAGGCGTCCCCCTTGAATTGTAATGTATCCCAAATTGAACTGTACCCCGAATATACCAAAGCATCTTTTTTGCTGCTTTCCAATGGCTTTCATGGGGTGTTTATACCGGACAACAAGACCAATAGCAAAGCAAATATCAGGTTGGGTATGACTCAAATACAAAAGGCTACCAACTAATTGATGCTACAAAATGTCATCGACTTCGGGTGTAGTATAGGTGGTGGCAAGTTTGACTTTAGACTGGAAGGGGGAGGGGGTTGGTTTGCAATCTTCCATGTGAAAGCAACGAAGAAGGTCACATGTGTACATGGTTACAATCTTCTTATTTTCGAAGGTTGCATGAGATACTTGGAACACACTATACATCATTAAAATAACCATCCTCTAACTTAACTATTTTAGACCCTGCAACACTAAGAGATCTATCATCACCAACAAATATTTGTTTGGTGTTACAATCATTAAGAGAAGAAAAAATGGTTTTATCCTTAGCCATATGATAATATGCTTCAGAATCAATAAGCTATTCATAAGAAGAAGAAGTAGATGTTGCATTGAAGGAAAAAATCGGAAGTAGAAAGTGCATGTCCATGAGAGGAAGAGTTAGAAGAAGAATGAAGATTGATGTTGTCCTTCTTCATTACTGCTTCTAAGGCCTCCATCTTTTCAAAACATTTGGACTCCATATGACCATCTCGTCCACAAAAATTGGAATGTCTATTAGTCTTCTTATTTTTTGATTTTGGTCTTGTCACCACCGGGAGTAGAAGTTGGATGAGAAGGTTTGGGACCCTGCAATGTTGATTACTCCAAGATGTAAGAGATTATATTGCTCTCTAATCAGAGAATCACAAAAAGTCTCAAGAGAGGGTGCTGTGTATGAAGCCTCTAGAGCTTCTTCGATGGAGTGAAAAGTAGATACAAAAACATAATATGTACTACCAAACTTAGCAAGAATGGCATGTATACATCAATCATACTTCATATCTATTTGACAGTCTTTCAATAAAAGTCTAAGTGTTTTGAACTTAGATAAATAATCTTCATTGCAAGTGAGATCATTGGGATTTAAAGAAATTAATTGATTTTCGAGTTGGTGGGCCCAAATCACATTTTGTTTACCAAACACCTTTTGTAGCTTATCCCAAGATTCATTTGGGTCATCAATTTCTTAAAGGTGAAGCTGTAAATTACAAGAGACGAACATTCCGATTAATCCATGCACTTTGTCATTCTTATCATCCCATTTGACTTTCTTGTCGACATCAATGGGGGCTTTTTCTTTTCCCAAGGTAATCTAGTACAGTCCTTTACTTCGTAGCACATCCTCCATATGGGAGTTCAAGGAGAAGTAGTTGATATTGGTAAGCAAAAGATCACTTGGAGTAGCCATATTAAAATATGTTGGTAATATGGATTCAAAAGATAAAACTCATTGTTTGGATGGATAGCTCTCGAAAAAATAGGTCGTTTTTAAAAAAAAACAACACAAAAAATGGACTTCGGATGTGAAAGTTATGCCATTTTAAAAAAGACATAAAAGGTAACCAAAGTGCCATGTGGCAGGTAGAAGTTGGCCCACGTGGTGATGGATGCACAATGAGGTTGTTGAGTAACTTTTACAATGAAATAATAAAATAAGTGAGAATCACTTTTACAATGAAGTTATTCTATAAGTTAACGTTGCATGCAAAAAGTAACTTAAAAAAAGAATATTAAAGTTACTTATAGTGATTCATTTTTATAATTTAAATGAAATGCACTTTACAATGAAGTTATGAGATAACTTAAAGTTGCATGAACTTTTTCAAAAAATAACTTTAAAAAAAGTAACTTAAACTCAAGACCTCTTATTAAATAAAGTAACTTTCAACTAAGTGAGCTAATGCAAAATAAATATCAAATTTATGGAGGAGGTTTTTTTTTCTTTAACTCTTTGCCTTGAAGTGCGTGCTTACCCCCAAAACCCTTGTTTTTCCTTGCCAAAAACTTCAACATGGTCGCACACAAAAACAAGTAAAAATTTTAGAATTTTTACTTTTTCGAAACTTAACAATAACGGGGTTAGATCTCAGTTAGCGTGCCCGGAAAATGCAAGTTTTCTCTCTGTTTCCAATTTGCTAAGCATACATAGAAAAAAAAATACTTTCCACTCTGTTTTTGATTTGTCGAGATCGCATGGAAAAGAACACACATAGATTGAAAAGAGTAACAAATCGGGAATAAAATCAGTCAAACCGAAATATTAATTGAAGATTTAAAAAAAAGCCGTAATCAAACTTTATACCTCCGGATCTGGCAAAAAAGTTCGTATCTTGGGCAAATGGAAACCTTTTCAAGTGAAACGAAAAACATTTCCAACTGAAAGCAAAGCTTTGGATGTAATGGAATAGTTCGCTCAACCCATAAATGCATAGAAATTGTAGAACCCATAAATGCATGCGACAATAAAGGTTTAAGATCTCGATCAACAACAAGAGCGGGTTTTCAAATGAGCTCTGATACCATGTTCGAAAAAACAAGGTATCTCCATAAAGGACGAACACCTTAAGCAACCACTCACACTACTAGATCAAAGATTAGTACATCGATGTTATTACGTGGTTAAAACCCTCGAATAGGGAAACAATCCATGACCTCGGCCAATGTGGCCACTTGAGGCAATATATTAATGCAAAAGAAAAAATTGTACATAAGATTTTCTCACAATTGATCTTCAACAAATGACCCTCCATGCTCTTTAAATAGAGATCATGGACCAATTAGGTGCTAACCCATGGATAAATAGCCATTAGTATCAAGGAGAATATGAGCTGTCAGATCACTCTATGTCTAGAACATATCGTGACTGTCAGATTACATAACTACAAATGCATACTAATGCATATTAAAGAAACACACTTTTACCTAAAGACACATTAGACCAAGTTGATCTTAACTAACTCCTAAGTGTCTAAATATCTTAACACTTTTAGTGGGCTAAATGTTATAAGTACAAATCTGGAAATTCACTTGCCACATCCAAAACATAAACCTAGATTTGCCCTAAATATTTTGATCACTCTTTTCACTCATACCTTATTGGACTTAGATTTGTTTTAGGGATTCCCCCCTTGAGCTAGAGGAAAGTTAGCCTAAAGAGAGAGATAGGCTATTGAGGTGACAGTGGGTAGCTTCACTAAGTCACTTTTGGGGTCTCACATGTATGGTTGGGAGTTTTACATTAAGTGAGAACCTAGGAGGTAACAAGAAGAAGAGCCCATATAAGCATCGGAAGGAGAGACCTAGGAAAGGCGTAAAAAGAAGGATCTAGGGAGCACCATTCCTCAAAGGAGCAATAGAGTGAAGAATCAAATAAATAAGAACAAATAGCTAAGGTTGCTGCAATATTGCCATCCATACCACCATAAGAAACAACGGTCATCAAGGTAAGGAAGTGAACATCAATAGACCTACTATGGGCCGACATGGAACCATAAAAACATCCAATATAAAGGTACATGGTGGAATAAAGGTAATGAGTAGAGATATCAAAATAACACAATGATGATAGGGAACCAAAGGAGCAACCACAACCGATATCGATGTGGCAAGGCAGAAGCTGGACCCCATGTTCGAATATCACTAGGATGGATGGATGCTTATGCTTGGTACTAGATGATTATATTTCTTAAGAGATCATATCATATGGCTTACACTCATGTTTCAAGGGAGAAACATTGTAATGTCCCCACTCTGGGACATCATTATATTACAGAGTGTTATGCTGACCACAGTAGCTAGATGGGGGTGATAGCGAGTACATGAGCTATTGAGGGGTTTTATTGGGCTTGACTTGCATCGCTCATCTTATTTCATCATCATGATCCATTCCGCACAACTTGGCTTTGGTTCCGTTGCATTCCGACGATTTTCGTAATTTTGAGTTATTATGAGCTATATGTTAATTAAATTCACTAAGGTCATATTGGGCATAATACTTGGAGGAACCTCTTAGTGTAATAGCTCATCAGAAACGAGAGGAATAACACTATAGGATAGGATGATGAGAAGTGACTTTTAATGGCCAGAGAAGCCATAAGGAGGGATAAATCACTTTTTAGAGGTAAAATGATTAATTAATTAATTAAAGTGATTTAATTAATTAATAATAAAATAAAGTAAAAGTCACTTGGAGAGATAAGGTGAACAGGGAGGATAAAAGAGAGATAGGGGCCTCTATTCTCTCATTTAGTTGATATCTGGCTTCTTGCTAGTGAGCCCATGCATTTGGGGGTTTTGACTTAACAAACCTTAGAGATCAGCTCGGTGGTGAAAGATCCCACCCAACCTGGTCCAAGCTTGGTCACGGAGGTGAAAGATTCCTCCCTCACCATTCTACATCAGTACTATCTCAGTCACAGGTGGATCCAACAACAACTACAGGTTCAGAGAGAGACAAGGCGCAACTATAGTGGATTTTCAACAGGAGGGCGCACCACCTTGAGGAGAGTAGCTTGATCTGGAAAGAGGAGAAGGATTATGGGAAAAGGGGCTTCTAGGTATTCTTTGTATGGCCTAGGGCGCTTTTTAGCCTATTCCGGAGGGTTTTACTCTGTCATATTATTTATTGGAGCTTGGCATGAGCTGGAGAGGAGGAGGGCGCATTGCAGATTGAGGATTCAGTGTTTTGGTGGGTCAACTCTTCTTCATCATTCAACCTGAGACTTTGCCAAGGGGTATCACTTGGCTCAATCTATAGTTTGGTATCTTTCACAGAGGGTTTGGTGGCCATTTTCAAAGAGACCGAATTCTTGGTTTACTTCAACCATTGAGGGGCACATTGTGCTAGGAAGATCATCACATTTCCGCTGGGTTATGAGTTGGTTCATCTGGGTTTTTGGTCTACAACTTGGAGAGGCTTTTGGAAGCCTGGATCTTCTTCTATCTTGTATCTTGGAGGCTTTATCAGCCCAACACTCTATTCCCTTATATGTATTCCAGATCTGCACCATTTTGTATGAGGTCATAGATCTATTATTAATAAACCAGATCTGAGGTATTTATGGCTATTTCTTGTGTTGTTGATCTTGCATCTCGTTGCATACATTCCATTGCTATATCTTCTTTGATTATTGGCTGCAAACACACATTAAACCATCATTATAAACCCTAGCGCAACTCATGAAACATAAATCTGCAAAGTGTTTGACGAAATGCCACAACTAGAAAACACATAAAAATCAATGAAAAACTCAATGTTCCTAGAAATTTGGCTTGGGAACATTACAAACATTGAAAGGGGGATGGAATGTAATGTACACAATGAGGATAATTAATCTAATTTTTGTAGCAGAGTTTGCCTTAACAAAACAATGGTTGTATCATAGTAAATTACAAACATGGAAAGGGGGATGGAATGTAATGTACACAATGAGGATAATTAATCTAATTTTTGTAGCAGAGTTTGCCTTAACAAAACAATGGTTGTATCATAGTAAAATACAAATGGAATGAGAAAATGAGGTGATTGAGGACTAGGACTAGTGCTTATCAAAATTTGGACAAAATGGAGTCAAGAAGTATTGATCTTAGAGGGTGGTTTTATGAATGATTAAGGAAGAAAGGGCCGCCAACAACATGCCACAATCAGCCTTAATAATGCTGAAAATTAATATGGAAATGTAATCTTGGAGAGCCTTACCAATGCCACTCTTAAATAAGGTTACGAAGGTGTTGTCCTACAATGAAATATTATATGATAGATGCAAGATCAATATATTCAGGAATACAATAACAAAAGGTATAAGAGGGAGTACCTCCTCACGTTACACCCATTCAAATGGAAAATGTCCCATTACAAGGCCTTCACAACAAGTTCTTTACAAGGAATTTCTACAACTAACCACCAACATTTATAATAATGAAAAACTCTAAGCCTCACATATGATGGAAATAATACCTTCAACTTTCCATTAAGCTTTTCAATGAGATATACAATGAAACCCAAGCGGAGAAACTTCTTCAATCCTCAATTTCCTTCACCAATCCTCCTTACAATGGAGAGAGATACTCTTTAAATAGAGTTGAGCTCCATCTCCTTACAATAAACAATGATTTGTTTTCCTAGATTTAGGTTTTTTTCCAAGGAAAACATTACAATAATGCTGTCTCATAACCAACTTCATGCAACAAGTCAAACAATAATAAATAATGAGTGGTTATGCCATGCATCTCCTCCAAAGTGGTAGGCCATGTCAAAAGGGCTCCAACGTATCACTAAAAGCCTCCCAAAATAGAATAGAAAGTCCACATAAGGAAGCGCTCCACTAGGATGATGTTAAACCACACCAAGAATAGTAAAATGCTTAGGATTTGGTGTGGAGATGTACCCACATAACAACCAATGCCTCCACCTATATGCCAAAGTAGTTAGATTTCTCAATAAATGTACCAAGCAAGCTTCCCAAGAGGTGCACCCTAGAGAAGTGTGCAAGGTAGTTTCCTTTGGGCCACTTTGACTTGGCTATATAATATAAGATATTCCATGAGAGAGTGTCCCCTAGAGAAGTGTGCCAAAGTAGTGATATTTCCTCAATAAATGTACCAAACAAACTCCGCAAGTGGTGCACCCTAGACTAGTGTGTAAGTTAGTTGCCTTTGGGCCACTTTGACTTGGCCATATAATATAAAATATTCCACGAGAGAGTGCACCCTAGAGAAGTGTATCAATAGTAGTTATCTTCCTCCATAAGTGTGCTAAATTTAGATCAATGTGCATGCATATCCAATTAACTCCCAAATAATAGTGTGCCCTTAAGAAATGTGCCACGGGACCACGTTGACCAAGCCATATAATATGTAAAATGATCCATGAAAGGTGCGCCCTAGGAAAATGTGTAAAGATGGTTACATCCTCAATAAATGTGCCCAAGGTGGTTAGATGCACATAAATCAACACCATAACTTCTCAAACTAGATGCCAAAAATAAGATGAAAAGGTTGGGTGCACTCTCCAAGGATAACCAACTTGTCCCTTGAGAGGAATGCATAAAAATATGTGCAAAGAGGTCCTTAGGGCTGTTATAACCACCTCAATTAAGTGGAATGTTCTCAAAAAACATGCCAAAGCATAGATCCTTGTGCAAAAGCCACCTCCAATGCATGCAGCCTTGGAAAGTGTGCATGAGAAGTGGAACACCTGTCAATATAAGCATGAAGTGCTCTCACGCCATATATTCTCATGTGAACTCATATCATACCATGTGAAAAAGAACAAGTGCTCCTTTGGAGAATGTGCAAGGGCCTAGATCCATGTGCAAACAAGGTCCACATGCCTCCACATGTGTGAAAATATGCCAACAAGGGGAGCGTTCTACTCCATCGAGCCATCAACCAATCATAGAATGCCATGCCATTGTCACACTTCCAAGATCCTCATGGGTGTTCACACCATCATCCAAAATGAGTTCAAGATCCATCAATTAAAATAATGAATCAATAATCTAAGTGAAACCTTAGGAACCTGTTGTCGTCCTAATACACACCTACAAACGTGAAGAAGTCTCCAACCCACTTGGTGCATCCTTGGAGGCACAAACCTAAATCCAAACCTACTGTCACCTCAATCTGGACTCCTTCCGTCTAGGCTCACTCCTAGGAAAGCCAAGGGAGGTAGACCCTATTAAACTATGTGAAGAATTTATTAGTTCTAGGAGTTAATTGGTTTGTTGATTAGTATTACCCAACCTAATGACAAGCAACCAATGCAATATGCAATCCTTCAATGACAAACAAACCTTTGTTTATTAAACCACAATTAGACTAGTGCCTAAAGATTCCATTTATTCCAATATTAGTACAAATTTGATAACTCGACAAAATGAAATAAAATTATGAACTATTTACACGATGAATCGAAAAATAACTTTATACAATTACTTTAAAACAATGAATAAATGAAGAATGCTTGTAGCTAAATCAATATAAATATTTACACATGACAATATCTTGCAAAAATAAATAGGATGTAAATACTTGAAAATAAATTGCAAGGAAATGTAAATGTTTTGCAAGTGTGTAGGTTGCTTTTAGTTGATTTTAAGTCTCTCTTTAACTTAGGGGCTTAGATGTGAAAAGTTGCAAGCCTCAGCTATGTGACTACCCCAAGTCCTTATCCCTCAGCCAAGAGGAAATGCTGGGTGCTCAACAAGAGAACAACAAGGTTCTCCCCTAGCTCCACAGATCAAGTCCAAAGTGCTTGGGCGCTCAACAAGGAGGACACTTAGTGCCGTGAAACTGTCCCCGACTTCAACCCCTTCTAGCTTCCACAAGTCCCCTTATTTTAGTGGCCAAACAACAATGGGCAATGGGTGCCTAATTAGACTAACCACTCAATCCTTTGCCCTTTCTTATTACCCAAGATCCACAAAGTGGCAAGGGGAGAGAATACGGGACAAAGACGGGGTAAATTTTATTTACTTTGCAACAAAATGAATTTTTATACACTAGCCAACACGATATCGCGGGATGGCATAGCCACTCACATGCAAGGTGTGGGCAAACAAAAATTAATTACTTAAAATAAATAAGTTAAACAAATTAACCACACAACTTTGGCACAAGGTTGATGACAAGGCCTTCTGATTTTGTGGCAAAGGTGGACAAAATTAACTAAAGCGAAAATCAGAAAATTATTTCTAATTATTAAAATTATTAAAATTATTTACAGATTTTAAACTTGGAAAGAAATAGAAAGTGCAAGCCCAAGAGATTCTCTTGGGCTGCTTACAATAACTTTAAAAAGTGAAAGAGAGAGAGGGGCTTTGCACCAAAGCTTATTGATGTTCTCTTGAGCCTCTAGTTGCCAATTTTGGGCAGTGCCTCCTCTTTTTGTGGTGAAAACCTGCATAAAACAACAAAGAAAACTTACTGGAAAATGCTAAAAATCACCAAAATATGTTAGTTTTATGTTAGCATATGTATATAAATTTTTACAGAAAAAATCTGAATTTGAAAATTGGAATTTTTAGCAAGATTATGATGATTATATGTTCAGAGATTAAACAAATAAAGGGCTGAAATTGAAACAAAAAATTGAGTGAAGCAAAATGAAGCCTTTGGAGTTCCTCCTCCAAGCTTTGGCAACCTACAAATCTGTAAACCCTTACTACACAATGAGGCAAGAAGGTGAGATCCTTTAAGATGCCTACAAAATACTTTGTAAGCTCTAATAAAAACAAATCACAAAAATCTATAGCAATACTACTACAGATTTATCTCTAGCAAAATACTTTGCTTAGAGTTCTTCAAGTAAAACAATGTGAAACAAGAATAACAAAACCTACAATGTTACCTCACCAAGAGCAAATATCACACAAGAGTAGCCAATAGAATCAAGAATACACCATGAAAGCACCAAAGAAGACCAAGAGATCCTCCAAAGCTTCACTTTATTGCTCCAAGAAAGGTTACCAAGTGGCACCAAAATTACAAGAGAAAAATGGGAGAGAATGAGAGAGAGCGGGGAGAGATTTTGGTATAATGGAGTTACTGTGAAAACTTCCTGTCAAAATGAGGGAGAGAGGAGAGTGTAGAAATTCTGAGGTCCTATGAGGTTGCCATCTAAGGTCTGTCCTTGACCTTAGTATGGCTCTAAGTTTCAACTGTTTGGCTGTCTTCTTTTGCTGTTTTAGGACAACAAACAATCATCCCACTTCTGCTCAATGTTTTATAGGTTAAGTGCTCTTTTAAGGTGCCCTTGCAAGTGTTTTCTTATCTCAATGTTAGCACATGCAATATAACTTAAAGCACATAACACTACCTCTAGATCTTTGAACTTTAAAATGCTGATCTACACTTCTAAACATGCATAAAATTGACACAGGTATTTTTGGTCAACATGACCCTGGATAAAACCCCCCCCGGGGAAAACCAGTTTGGGATATATGTCTATATAATTGTGATTAAAGCAAGAGATACAACAAGTAATGAAATACAATGGACCCTGTATACATAGCAAGCTCCTCACAAGCCTTGCAACAAGAACCAGAAAGAGAAGTGCCCAAACTGTGGTGCGCCCTCTCCCTTTGTTGCCCTCTGTGCTGAACTGAGGCGCCCAAGCTCATCTGTTGCCCAATGAAGAAATCCCTCCACAGAAATGTCCTCTCCTGTGCTGCCTCTCCATAGAAACTGTCAGAGCTCGAATCCTCCAAGCAGATCTGCTACC
>ML778207.1:592759-618347 GCA_009831015.1 Picea engelmannii
TATGACTTAAGTGACATATTTCACTTTTGACTTAAAACTCCTAAGTCAAAGTGAAATTAGAATCATAAAGTAAAGTACAAGGGTAATAGTCTTCCCCCTTTGTGCTTAGAGACTCATAAGCACATGGGGACCACTTTCCAAGGCATCCAAATCTCAACAGAGAGACCCCTCTTGGATGAGTTACAAGTGTCACCCATCCAAGAGAGAGAGAGAACAAGTCAATGAGGGCACACTTTTAGGGTTTTGGTAGTGAGTTAGGGTTTGAGGGGTGAGATGTGAAGGGGGAAAACCCCTTTCCTCTTGTTCAAACATGAGGTTAGGCTATAGGAAGGGCGCACTTAGGGTTTTAGACACTTTTTCAATTTAATTTTTACTTTCCCCTAAGTTCATGAAGAAGGGGGGCACACTTTTCACTAGGGAGACTCACTTTTGGTTGTTGACTTGACATGGGGGGCCTTCTAAGTGGATTTTCACTCTTCCAAATTAGAAAATACATTAGAAATCATTTCCCCACTCTCTATCATGACTTTAGACACTTTTACAATTTTTTGGCATTTTACCTTAGCCAATTATTTGCTGACTTTTGATTGACTTGGACTCCTCATGGACAATGACCTAGTAAAACTTGTCCAATTGAGGTGAAACTTGCTGCAAAGGTGTAGGGGGTCATAAGCCATTTGATTTGAGTACTCACACCCCTATACAAAATTCATAAGGACCAAATTTTTACATTTTTCATCAAAAATAATTTAAATTTCCAATTTATGGAAAATTTTAATTATTAAAAAATCCTATCAAAACCTAACGGAATTCTGCAAGACTCTAGGAGATGTCTGGCATGGTCATTTATAACACTTCTAGACCTTAGTCACCCACCAGGCACGATCATTAGAATGCCTTTCACCACTTTGGAGGATTATTGAGTGAAAAACTCGAGAGTAATTAAAATCGTTGAAAAGTAAGATTAATTACCTAAGGAAAAAAAACACTCAATGAAAGGACTTCCCTAATGATAAAGTCCTAGGCAACTAAATTATTTGACCCATGCTAACGTATTACAAAATTATCCCAAGCAGGGGAGCAGACATTTCATGTACACAGAAAGAAGTGTCGGGGGCAAAATTGCCTTGCTGAGCCATAAGTCTTCAACTTTATCATGGCGCGGGGTCATATATCTTCATGGCACATGATGTTGACACCTAGTTGAAATAGGTGGTCAACATCTGGCTCCATATGAGGACGTGTGCTCGATCTTTGGGAAGGAGAGCATGCGAGAACCTCAGAATCTGCAAAACAAAGTTCTCACCAATAACCAACATAAGTACATGTGTGGAAAGAATAATAAATAAATGAAATGACATTGACAATAACCGAATAAATGAAATGACTATACAATGAACTATGTACATAAATGAAATAATGACAAAACTGAAAGAATCAAAGGAGAAAGGTTAGAGATACATTACAGAGGGTGCCCCTTTGGACACCAAATGGTTCATCATTTGAAAAATAGCTTGAGGGT
This sequence comes from Picea engelmannii, assembly GCA_009831015.1. Taxonomy (NCBI): domain Eukaryota; kingdom Viridiplantae; phylum Streptophyta; class Pinopsida; order Pinales; family Pinaceae; genus Picea; species Picea engelmannii. The sequence continues at coordinate 594,282 of ML778207.1, forward strand.
TCACCATCCAAATGGCTAAGATGGAAAGAATTAGGACCGTCCATGTCATGGATGAAATAAGACCTCAGATGTCTGAAACATCCCTGCCCAGGATGACTCGTTGAAGATCCTTTTCCAAGCCTTATCAACTTGGAGTGTTTCTTGAGAATAGACCACCCAAGAAACATGCGTCTTTCTTTATTCCACCAAACTTTTATGTTTGACAAACCTTGTGAAATTTTGATAAATTTCTGCATATGATTGTCATGGTGGAAAGCCAACCACTGTTCGTAATGATCTGGAATTTGTAAACTGAAGTTGCCTTCTGTTTTCCAATTATCTTGTATTAAGTCATTTGATGGTTGAGAGGTTGGAAATGGAGTTGTCAAGGAAACTGCTTCACTGTTTTCGTCAAGGTTGTTGAGGATTTTCTCTTAAGAGATGGGCTCTTCAGGAGGTGGGTGGGGATGACGATCACTACTATTGTGATGAAGATCACTACTATTGTGATGAAAATCACAAGGGTTTGCCCTCATACAATATGAGGGGCAATAGTGGGTAGTAATTTATGGAATGTAATAATGAGGGGTAATTGGCATAGGCCCCTAGGAATACTCGTGAGAGAGTATATGAATACTCACAAGAGAGTATATATACACATGCATGTCATTGTATGGAGCATGTTAGAGTTTATATTATAATAAACGTAGCCCGTGGAGTGATTCCTTCCATAAGGAGTAATCGATGGTGTTTCCCTACCTTAAGGGTATTCTCTATCTTTGTGTTGATTAACTGGATATTCTGAAGTATCACTCTAATTCTACAAGGGGTCATATCATAATGAGGGAGAAGAAATGAGGAGTAGGAGAAAATAACATATGCACAAACAAACAACACAAACAAAAAAAGCTTTGCAAGGGATGGGGTTTGAGCTTGTTATCGCACAAGCTGTTGCTTGGGCAAAGCCAACCACAAACGTTAGTAGTGTGACACAACTGGGAGTAAGAACTGCTGTCACCTAATTACTCCCCTCGTTTTAGTGATGGATGATTCCACTGCAAGGGAGGCTTCCTGGGTGACCTCAAGGGTATGGAGAATGAAGATCAAGGGGTTTTCAAAGATCCCTGTTTTGGTCACTGGATGAAGGTGTTTAGGGCTTGACGAAGAGTGCGTTAGGGAAAGATATGAGCTGAGCTTGAAAAGTACCTGCAAAACCAATGTTAGAACAACTATCCCAAGATCAAATATCATATAAAATAGCCCTGAAACACTTGGGAAAACAGCAAGAAAGCTTGCTGTCCCAAAATTGCAGCAGACTGTAAATTATATCAGCACGGAGAGAATAGTAACAGCTGCAATAAATTACTGTCAAAATCAACAATAAATGATAGGAAATGAAGCCCTAGCTTAGTAGACGATATTCCAATTTTTAAACCACAATTTTGATGGTTGAAAGGTCTGCTAAGTAAGAGTTATCGGCAAAAATAATTAGCCCTAAATGGCTGTAGCAAACATTTGCAACAGAAACAAGAATTCACCACTGAAATTATGAAACAAATATGCCAGAATATAGCCCTCCAATAGCAGATTATTTTCCAATATCTAAGCATCAAATTCCACGGTGAATTAGTTGATAAGAAAGCGAGTATGAGAGAGTTTGTTGCAGCCCTAATGGCTGTAACTAATTTGTTTATTACAGCAGCAAGTAAACTTGTAAGAAATAAAAAACGCTCTAGCATGAAAAGATAGCTTAGAGTGAGAACAATTCATCCATAAATCAAATGATTTTAAGAGCGCAATATTCATGTCTCCCAATGCAAGACTAGTGCCTTATGTATTGAGCAATGGAGTCAAAACATTAACTAGTAAGTTAGAAAACAAGGGAAGAAGACTTAAACCTTGAACCCAAACCCATATGAGCCCAAGCCGCCCCCTTTCTCCAAATCGTCTAGCTTAGCCAATTAATGGGAAACTAGTTTTCAAACCCTAGGAGGATAGACAATTCTAACCCCTAGTCTTGAAACCCTAGCCAAGAATACTTCCAAGGGGATAACCAATTCTAACCCTTGAAAATACCCTTGAATGACCTCACTTAAATCAGAAAATTAGCTTGAAGGAGGGGATAGACGATCCTAACCCTCCTATGGTTCTCCAAGCAAGAAATCAAAGCAAATTGCAGAAATTTACCCTCAAACCAAAGCAAATTAGCAAAGATCATCCACCAAGAGTAACCATAGGTCACAAACCAATCCTCCAAAGTGTAGCAATTTCACCTCCAAGACTATTTTGCAAGAGAACACCTCCACAAAGCAAATTGCATCAACCCCATTTGCACAAGAAAACAAGAGGGCCAAAAATTTTGAGAGAGAGAATTTCTCCAAGATGAATATGAAAAATGAAAGAAGACTTGCCTCTTATTTATAGAGGAAACCCAAGTCTTAGTTTGGTCCAATTTACAATTAAATCCTTAATTTTAGGTCAAACAAGAGTTACAATGACCCTTTAGCCAAGTTGTTTTGATAATTTGCCCACATAATGCTAAAAAGTAACCAAAAGTGACAAAACAATGTGAAATAAGCCTCCAACGTCCTCTTCAATGGTGGCCGTTGGGTAAGATAGCCTCCAAAGGCTAATATGTCATCTCCAGATGGTGCCACATCATTACAAAAGATCCATAAATGAAGTAAAAGGTGGGGTAATATGATAATATCCAACAACATCACCAAGTGCATCCCTCCATGCTACATGACGTCATGATGAAATAGTGCAATGTTCTAGCATAAAAGGGTGATGTCATGAGTGGTTCATCTTCTCAAGCCTCCCTCATGAGGCATGACGCCCTCTAAAGGTGCAACACTCATCATCAATGCCCTCCAATCAATGGGGCACGTCATCCGACCGGTGGGCTTTCACATCCCTATGGAGATCCAAAGTGCCTTAGCACCTCCATGAATGATGCCATCAAGTAGAGTCCTGCAAAGACAAACAAGGTACGCCCTCCAAGGGTCCATGTCATGAATGTGAGGTGGAGAAATTTTTGGGCATGGAGTCATTAATATGCAAGGGTCTCATATGGTCTCATTTACATGGGCGCCTTTGTGGAGGGTGCATTGCATCCTCGAGTTACCTTTCGTTTGGGGCGCAACCTTTTTCCAAGCCCTTTAATTGCCTTTTCCTTTATTTTTTTTAGATAATTTGCAAGTCCCCTTTGCAAGGTTTCTTGATTTTATGCATTAAGTGTGTTTCCTTTCAAGTGGAATACTTATAAGTCCTTTTCAATAGGTGAGGCGTTTATTCACACTCAGGACTTAGGGTGGGTGCCTAGAAACGTAGAGCTCAAGTTTTGGACTATGGATTTTATGTCCCTTTGTATCCCTGCCACTGCATTTTGATCGTGGCTGCTCTTTCTTTTTTATTTATTTAATGACATTAGTTGCAACAACCTCTGGGCCTTTAGCTCCTCTTCCCATAAGAGAATGAGGTACAAGCCCCTTTTTGGGGTACATGTAACCTGAAGACCCAAAAGATGAGGTAATGGAGGGTATGAAGATGGAAATTGACAAAAGATGATTGGGAATGGTACGAGAGCCCATCAAGAAGAACCCCCAATAGTGCCGCTTTTTCCGGAGGTGGCAAACTTACTATAACACTAGGACAACCACCAAGGTGAAACAAGGCAAAAGATATAACTTCTGAGCAAACATTCTATAATCAAGGAAAGACACTGGACTAGTTACCTCATGAAGCAAGACTTGCTGCCTTCAGAGGACCAAACTGATGTGGTGGACGCTGCTCTACTGCTGATGATGATGGTGGTGTGTGGTGAAGAGGAGGGGCTCTGTATGCTCATCGTGGGCTCTACTGATCATCCAACTCTCGATACTCCATATGTGAAAGATAATTAAGGTTTGTTGTAATAAATAATTATATTTCTGAGTTATTGAGGTCGACCCTGCTGTGCCAACAGACACACCTATTGTTGTGTCTGGTCTTGTATAAATAAAGGTGATTTCCCCATTGAGGAAACACACACACATGTAATTTCGGAATTTCAGCAAGTGCATTTAAGGCTGAAGTGCGCACCTCTCTTGGGCACTAGTTTCAAGGTTGTAGAAGCACCCTCTTGTGTGCATTAGGTTTTTATGGTTGGGGGATCTTCTCTTGAGAATATAGCAAAGGATTGTTGGGTTTTTCTCCCTTGTTGAGAAGGGTTTTCCCAGGATATTTCTTGTGTTCTTGTGCATGGTCATTCTTCTTGTGATCTTGGTTATTGCAACACTTGTGTATGGTGTTGCTGCATTTGTTTATGGTTCAAGTACATGCTAAATGAAATAAACCTAATGCTTGAGCCTAGCATACTAAAAATTCAACACAAAAAACATCATGCTACTATATCATCAAAATGGCCACTTATATTGGGATCCTCATCATTAGTAGCACCCTCTACCTCCTCTAGCCTTTGCCTCTAGCTCGATCCTCCAGCGACATGAGTCAACACCCTCCTATTTTGGATGAAACTCCCTAATCCAAACATCAAAATGAGGTAGAAAAAGCTTAACATGCGTAATCAGTGGTTTTGCTTGAGTGAAGGGTACATTTTTAGTATTTACTATGGTCATGACAGAGAAGTTCAACAACCAGCACCACCAACATTGAGGTCTATAGAGGGCTTGGTGCTCTTAATTAAATGTCGATCCCATACCCTCATACATGATAGAACCCAGTGGGAACACTACAATCTTGCCAATCTTGAAATCCTGAAAACTGTTGAGTCTGCTGAATTATGAATGGGATATGAAATTCTACTTTTTCCTTATGAAGTCTAATGAAGTTGGAACCACTCTCAAACATCCTGAAATAATTAATGGTAATGTTAAAAATTTAAGTAAAATGATAGGATTGAAAGAAAAGGAGAATGTCAAAAAGAAAGATAAAGGAGAACGTCAACTTTTACAAAGAAAGATAACTGAGGTACTATGAGGCTTCCCAACAGGTTTGTCTTTGACCTCTTGTTGGGCTCTAAGTTTAGTCTCCAAAACTGTCCTTTGCTGCTGTTTTAGGACAGCAAACAGTCAAGTACTTTTCTGCTCATAATTTGATGGTTAAGTGTTCTTTGAAGTGCCCTTGCAAGTGTTTTCGAACCGGTGGTTAGCACATGCAATATAACTCAAAACAAGCAACACTCCTCTAGATCTTTACAACTCTAAAATGCTGATCTAAACAACTAAGCATGCATGAAATTTAGGATACAAGTATTTTTGGTCAACACGACCCTGGATAAATCATAAAACCCCCTTGGGGAAAACCAGTGTAGAATGAAGGTATATATAAGTGATATCTAAAGCATGAGATACAACAACTTACAAGTATACAAATATAATGGAACCTGATACAATAGCAACTCCTCTCGAGATGCTTTGGAGTTCCAAGAAGAGAAACGTGCCCAAGCTTAGTGCGCCCTCTTCCCTTGTTGCTCTATCCACTGAAACAATGCGCCCTTGACCTTCTTACCTCATATGAAGAAACCCTTGTACACAAGCAAGCTGTTGTGTGCTACCTCCATGCTGAATTTGACAGATCTGCAATCCTCCAAGTGTAGCTAGTGCCTGCTAAGTGTGCGCTCTCCTCCTATAGTGCGCCCTCCTCCAAGCATGAACAACCACCAAAAAATAATGAGGGTCTAAGCCTCCATGAGTCCTCCATGGAAGGAGGTGCCCAAGCTTCCCTCAACCATAGCCTCTATCCTCATCTCAATGCTCTCTCTCAAACTCTCCAAGTGAACGAGTGAGTGAATGAGCCTCCTTAGGCCCTATGTGCCCCTCTTGAACCATCCATAAGGAAACCTAAGATTGGATGGCTAGGATCACCCCAAGCCATCTTTAAACCATGGTTGAGATCTCTCCAAAAGAATCTCAACCAAAACCCACTTTGGGTTAAGTTTCCTAAGTTCACTTTTATGTCCCTTCATTCACCCACTTAGTGAATAAAATGTCACTTTTGCCTTAAGTGACAAAATTCCAACTTTTTGACTTAAGTGAAGTCAAAGTGGAATTAGACATAAAGTACAAGGTACATAGTCCCAATGTATTTCCCTCTTGTGGTTAGAGACCCAAAACCACAAGGGGACCACTTCCCAAGGTACACCAAAACTCAACAGGAGAATGTCAACTTTTACAAAGAAAGAAAAGGAGAATGTCAAAAAGAAAGATAAAGGAGAATGTCAACTTTTACAAAGAAAGATAAAGGAGAATGACAACTTTTACTTTAAGAGTTTAATATTATCAGTGATTACCAGGGTGACAAACTCATTAGAGGTCAATCCCCTATCTCTGCTTTTTAAAATGAGGGTAAAAAGACCAAAAATCATGTTATAAAGCATTATTGGCATTAAGAGGGCGATATTTTCCTTTGTCTTGTGATATATACTCAAAATATCGCGATATTTTCATCAGAAGAAAATTTTGCAATATTTTGTGCTGGTAATATTGGCTTAGGGTAAATCCTGCAATATATCGCAATACCGGCCTAATATCGGTGATATATGCAACATTAATTTTGGACACCTAGTTCTGCTTTAGATGCTGTCAACTCCCTAAGGTGAAGATTAGTTCATCATTAAAGATTGTTATGTACCTTCGCCTCCAAAAACTGTGGTCCCTGTTAATTGGATACTCCACGTTGCTGACTGGTTGTAATGCTCCCAAAATCGCTCCCTTACAGATGATTGGCCCAATCAAGAGGGTTGCATATATCAATGAGACCCATCTCCACAAAGACTAAGCAACCCTACAGCTCCAGAAATCTCATTGCAAAGCTTGTTTAACAAAACCATATGCGATTTCATTTCATCATATTCCTGACAGATTCTTCATCCTAATGGTCTCATAGGCATAAATCCTTGTAGCATGACATTTTTGCCTTTTATGAAATTGAATTTATAATGTATCTCAATTGAATTTAGTTTCTTTTGGTGAATTTTGGATAAATGGAGACTCCCAAATAGAATGAGAAAAAGAGGAAAGCATTAATCTCTAAGATCTGGATATTACCATCATTCTATCTATTTGTAATACATTCTGGATGTCTTGTAGAACATTATGCTTCACAGTCCCACAAGCTTTATGCTTGCACATTTAGCCCTCATAACATGGTGTGATGAGTATCCTTGGAAATGGGTAGGTTGCACCTTTGTAGTCCTTTGATTATCTACTGTAGCGGTAAGGTTCTATATGTAACACTAAACATTGTTTTCTTCAAATTTCTCAGATATTTCTAGAAGCAAGTTAAATATTTGCTGGAATAAATTCAAATCTATGATAGGGACATGTTTGCCATAGGTATGAAATGAGAGTGTCACATCTTAGTGTGGATTTTTGGCTTGCAGCTGATGTTATGGAGAACTCAACAGGTGCTTCAAAAGCTCCATTGCGAAGGCGTTTGTTATGGCGTTCTAATGAGCGTGAAGCTCTTCGACGTGGGTTGCTGATGTTTGGCCTTGGAAGGTCTGATAGAGTTAGGACTGTTATGCACAGCATATTGAAGCACATGCGCCATGGTCTTGGGGACATCGCAGACTGCTGTTGGGAGTTTGTTCGGATATGTGGGCTTCATGCTGATGAGAAAGAACGCCCATATGCAGAAAAATTATATGAAAAGTCCAAGGATTTAGGAATTGAGGTTGGACCAGAAGTCAGCTCACGAGTTGGTCCATGGGACAGGGTTGAAAAGTCAGCTTCAGGGTGGCTAAAAAGGTTTATACTTTTAGATAACCTTGGAAATGTTATCAGATTGTGTGCATCTAAGGAAACTCAGGAGACAGCATATAATGCTATTGACATTTTAAAAGATGGAACTAGTCCCTTTGAGTGGTGGGGCAGAGAAGCAGACCTTGCTCTACTTGCCGGAGTTTATAAACATGGATTTGGTAACTATGAAGCATTGCAGGGTGATCCACAGTTTGCAAGTGCTTTCAAACCTTTACAGAGAGACAATATGAAAATGCTTTCTGAAATAGATAACGTGCAGCATTCTTCTGAATTTGGAGATCCAAATTTTAAGGTTGTGATACCTGGAACTGATTCTCTAAATTGAAGGTTCATGAATTATAATTTTGTTACATTGTATTGATCTCTCTTTTGTTTCTAATTTCCTTATAATTGTTCTATTTCGGTTCAGTATTTCTGATTAGGCAATGCAATAGGAAAAGTATTTTGAATCTGTTGACTGGACATCTAACATAGAATTTTCCTCCAATAGGACCGATTTCATATTGAAGATGATCCTGAACATGTGGACTTGAGGTAGCTTCTAGCCCCAAGTATTTCTTTTGGAGTTGAATTTTGAGGATAACATGAGTTTGGATATGGGAATGAAGGGACATTTGATTAATCGTTATTTATATTTCATATTTTAATTCGCAAGCCAAGGGTGTGAGTGCATTTATTGTTCAATAAATCACGCCATAAGGCCATTCTTAATTGTTAGCATGCTTGTCATGATTAAATTATGTTTTGTGGCTTCTATCTAACTTGCTACTTTGTCATTGACAGGCCTTTACTCATTCTCATATTGGTTTACTGCTAGTTTTGAAACTTTGCATATCACTTATAAGTTTTCAGTACGACCAATATCTCAAAGACATAAGTTGGAATTCATCTATGTGACACTCTTATCAGTTGCTACAATCTTATCATACTTTTCTTGTGTTCTCAATATTTTAATAGTTTCTTGCAACACAGTACAAGCTTCTGTTATTGAGGGAATTTTTCCTATGTGTGTAAACCAAAAGTTGTTTCCATTTTAGCTATATAGATCTTTGTAGTGCAATGAGTTTACACTGCTTGCTTATTGCATGTGGACACTTCAGTGTCCTGAATATCATCTATAGGCCATGTGTGTCTAATCCAGTCTGTTACAGTATTTATGCATGTTAAATGCCTGGATTTGCTGCAAAGCAATGATATATTTTATATGGTAGTAATGAATGGATTTTCGAGACATTCCATCTTTAAAAGCCTCTGTGTTCAACTCACCACAACCTTTATTGACATCATTGTTGTAGCATGGATCATAAGGAATAAAAAGCTTCAGGAGTCAGGACAGTACTCAGCCTTGCAGCTGAGTACTATAGCTGCTTCTCTTCTTTACATGTAACTGCTACAGAATTATTCACTTATGTAGGCCATTTGGCATCATGGATGTTAGTCAGTTGTTTCACTCTGTGTTTCTATCTCAAGAGATCATAGCTGGGATCACAGTGAAATGTGTAGCAGTAGCACAAACAACTGTGGGTAGAAGGCCACTTTTTTTGTTTCCTGGTAATTCTATTTCTGCATTGAGAACGGAAGGTGTGAAGGGTCCTTGAGTAACCAGTGAGTAAAGTTGGGTGAAAACTGGACTTTTTAAACTCCATTGTCCTTCTTAGTATATATTTCAAATGATTGTATTGTATTATTTGTTCGGTAAACATATCATGCTATTCTGAATTGTTATTCACTATCTAACTTTCTCATGAATAATGAACAGTTACAATTCCATTGCTTCCTGTGAAGGAGAAGTTATTAGCATTCATAACTGTATCCATAAATAGACGAATGGATATGCAAATATCTTAAGGACTTTCAACATCCTTACTAGGAGGCATTGAATGGTTTCCTCATGAAACATTTGAATCCAAGATGTCTTGAAGGATCCTTTGGTCCGAAAATGTATTATACTTAAACTGTAGAAATTATTGAAATGATAGATAACCTTTAGAGACTTTAATAAAAACACACAAGAGACAGAGAGAAGAACATTGAAATTACAACTCAAAGTCACACCACAAAGTGTAGCGTTTATTCTTTATTTTATAGCATAAATTACATGCAAATAACTGAAGTGCATTTTTCCAAAAGCATACAGGTGCTGAAATTCTCTAGATGCATTTCCAGAGTATCATCTCTAGAAAAAATCACATGCAATTTTATCCAGAAATATCCTATGCAATGACAACTCTCTAATAAACATTAGACTTAACATCCTGCCTTAATGTTTATTAAAGATAATAGTCACTAAAAATAAGTTGGCATTGTCTAAAACTCCCCCTTAATGATAAGTTATTGAATAGAAGACATCTTTTGGTGTTTGAGACAAAATACGGGTCACCCCTGCCACTTGGGTCTTACAGCTATTTACTAATTATGCATCCATTTACAATATATGACACAATAAATGTACCGTCATCCTTTTTCAGGTCTTCACACGATCCATTGTGGATCATCAAACTACCCATTATGGGCCTTCAACTCACCCTTTTTGGATGTTCAAAACTTGTATCACAAAAGTTAAAACCCATTCAAGAAATTATTTCGAAACCTGTTCACATAACTTGTCTAATAAGCACCACAATTTTCTTTCCTTTCCACATTACACGGGGGAAACAAGCATCATCATCTGCAAGAAGCTTTACCATCTTTTAAAGAAAAGTAACCTGTAGCAGTGCTCACACATCATAATGATTATCATTATTTCTTCATAACTCAACCATCAATTCTCAACCAAACTAGGGTTTTAGGCCAACCCTTAACCATCAGATAACAATGCTTCATTTTCATAAATGCCTGAAGCAACTTCATCATCAAAGAACCAAACAAAAATCAAGTAATGCTAGTAATTTTTGCCTTATCATAAACCTGCACATTGGAACAAGTCCAATAACATGTTTTGCCTAATTGTGCACTGCACTTCAATTGTGAAACATTTATCCATCCATAATATTTATGCAAAATATTTTCTTTTAGTTGCCATTCACCTGCCATGTAGATAATTTGTATCCCTGATTTTCTGCTGAGGAAACACATGATGTCTTTGAACCTGTTATTGCCCATTTATAGTACCTGTACTTGTTGTATGACCGTCAAACCATCACTAGTTCATTCTCTGTTGATTCTATAATTTGATTTTTGGAGGAGTAGTTTGTGCTTTCATTCAAGTTTAACATGCTAGTTGGTTCTTTTAACCACTGTCTGTGGATATAAAGATTACATGGATCCGGGAGTTACTTTGTCAGTGTTTTTAAATTCCATCATTTTTGACCTTTGCAGAGAGGGACATAAACTTTCTTGGCCAGATGCAAATACCCTCACTCGAAGGCTAAGGCGTCTAGTTGAACACATCAGCCGCATTGAGAAGGAGGTGTGTAAGTTAATTACAATATTCAATCTGATTTTTTTCTCTCTTTCTTGGAATAATATATTCTAAAACCGCGAGCTTTTAACTTCCTATTTATTATGTGGCAGATTGATATGACAGGAAAGCATATCAAAGAAAAACCTGCTCGTGTATGGACTAAACGTGAAAAAATGGAGCTAGTAAAAGTTCTTATGATCTGGGGCCGTCCATTGGTATGCTAATGTCCGAGAAGTGTCATTGCTAAAGGACACCTCATTAGATACCTCACTTGTTCTGTTGACTTCTTTTTGTCTCATTGTTTTGCTCAGTAACATTTCTGATTTCTTTCCTTGTTTCCTTAAGTTATTTTTACGTTAGATTCAATGCATTTATAATTGTATTCAATGCTGGAGGTTTTGTTTTTTGCGGTTAAATATTGATATACTGTTATCTTTTCTGTTCATGTTTTGCCTTGAAGGCAATGGGAGACAGTTCAAATTATCACTGGCAGTTAGTAAGAAACCAGGCGAGTATTGGTCCTTTGAAGAACAGGAATCAGTCAAGTATTGAGAATTGCATAAAAGGCTTAGAAAGGGAAATGCAGCAATTACTTGAATGCTCAGACACTCCTCAGGATAAGGTACTATTTCTTGAGAATTTTATGATGGCAGATAGTAGGCATGACTTGGGCATTCACTTTCAGCATATACATGGGTCCAGTTGTAGTGAGCATTTTCTGGATATTTTGCAATGGTATTAATACGCTGTTTTTCTTTGTATTGATTTATTGATACATTAAAAAATTTGCATGTGGATGCATGGAAATAAAAATGGAAATCGACATAAATCTGAAATTGTTTATTGCATTTGTATTTTGGAAGGAAACCAAAGCAGCTATTGAAATATTTATCATCATAATAATGTCAACAGCTTTGCACTAGTTAAGATGACACAAAAAATCTCGACTCTACGGAAAAATGGAAAGGTCCATGATGGGAGTTTTGTAGTGGACAAAGGAAACCCTCTCAGAAAGGGGTTTGAGTTTCCCTGAAATGCCTGATTGGTACCAATTAATTTAATTCAGATTAAATTTAAATAATAATGTACACTATTGGCCAAAGATAGTAATGGAACTCCAAAAAGTACAATATCCAGAATGTACATTGGGAGTGCCTAATATTGGACTTCCGAGGATTTACGTGAGAGATGAAAGATAAGAATAATTATTTTATCATTCAAGAAGTCATCGTATACAATGAGGGGGATCCCCTTATGTTATGTCAATGTGATCTAATTGACCTAACAACTTATTAACAACTGCTCTATTAACATTTTATTAAAGTCCTTAATAACGACTTTATTACATTTCAACTTTAGTATTGGAATGTTAATACTCCAACACCACTCCTTAACATGACAATACTAGTTTTAACCAATGCTTTAAAAGTTGGAATCAGACTCGGAATTGACCAAGGGTCAGATCGGACTTGGATCGAAATTGGATTGGAGTCAGCCGATGACTCATTATGAATCGGTTTACTAAAAAATACACAAAATATGAAAATTTAAATAGAAAAAATATATATTCATGTACATCAATGTAATTCAAACCATTAGAAACCAAAGTTTTCCCATGTATATACCATGTAAAGTTGAATATAGAAAAATCACACCGAGTGCAATTCGTATCCAAAACAGAGTACATAAACGAGGCTACTACATATTTATGATCAACATGATCAATCATCAAACTCATCACCATTGCTGGGAGTGAGATCCTCATGATGTAATACAGGAACATCCTCTGGCTTGGACTCAGCAGACTCCTCAGGGATGTCTGCAGTACTAGTAGTAGTGTGGCTGGTGCCATGCCTGGTGTTTTTAGTGGATCATCATCCAAACCCATCCGTCCCAAGTCATCAACATCAAACTCTGTTGGGTGAGTCTCATCTTCTCTAGTGGGGGCAGGGGGGTTAGGGATTTTTTGTTTAATTGTTCCAGATTTTTGCTTGCAGCCTGGCAGAAGCTGGTTCATAGCGGAACTGGTTGCATTGGCCAGTTCACTGCCTTTTAGGGCCAAATAGGCCGAACTGGCCAGTTCCGGTTCCATTTCAGCCTGTTTTTAAAACACAGGTTTTAACTATTAACCTCCACCCCCCACATCAAAAACTGATAAGGATGATTGCAATGATAATATGAGAAACTATTTTATTTTCAGCTTGTCGTATTTCCAAATCCTGGGACCTGTGCCAGTGCTCCATTAAACTGTCGTCTGTCGTGTCCTCCAACTTGAAGGAAGAATTCGTCGACATCCACCTGTGCAAGCATCTTGCCATCTCATCTTTTCTGAAGCAGGAATCCACTTAAGCAAAGTTGTTGCCATCTCTTCTCACTGAAGCAGGAATCCACCTAAGGAAAAATATATTGCCATCTCTTCTTAATGAAGCAAGATAGAATTCACTTTGACAGGTGGAGAACTCAATTCATGTACCCAACTGGTAATTTAAGTCACTGAATAAAAAAGATAGTGTTCTTTTAGATGTTGCTTGGAAGTAATCATCTTCTTCCCTGGAATATCCAAAATATTCAAAATCTGAACCCACGGTCATATGATCATATTATAGTCCTCCATTCTTGTTTCACACATTAAGAAAGTAAGTACTAAATACTTTTTTGTTTTAAGAGCTTTGACCAATATTCAATATGCCTTCACTGTTCAAAAAGACAAAATGTTGTCCTTCCCTCTACTGCAAAAAAAATCATCGACAAACTTCTGGCCTTCTCAATATTATTTTTCTGCAACAGGTACGGTCATATTCTGCTATATGGGAGATGTTATAAAGTTCGGCATCTGCAAAAACAACCTGGAAATGTTCTATTCCAGAGATTAATGATTCTCACAACTCACAAATTCCTCCAGCCCAACATTTTCAGGCAAAATTATGTGTCTGCCCTTTTAGCCACGATTTTATAATTTGGGCTAATATAACTGGGGCATATGAGGGTTTCACACATCAAAATTTTCCATGCATAATCAACCAAACTTTATCAAGCTTCTGGAAAATAAAAAACTGTGTACGCCTTCTGCTTTTTTATTATACAGAAATTTCAGTTTGAAAGAAAAAATTCTTCTGAAAATTGTTTCTATTTCTGAAAACATGAGACACTATCTCCTGTTCCTTGTCACAAAATTTGACTTGTGCACCAAAATATAAACTGTTGTACCTCTGTCTGAATGAAAGATGGTCAGATCTGGTCATTCTCCTAAGCCTTTGCATCTCCTTTAGGGCTTCTTTGTCTTTCTCTACAGTTTGCGTTCTGCAAGTCTGGCTTTCTACCTTCCTCTGTCTACATTTCCTGGTGAGATGTCTTATTATTTGTTCTTCACTTCAGGTGCTGTCTGAGTCTGTTATAGCAGGCTTGTCCCTATAAATTGCAGAATGAATTTTATCTGCTAAAAATATCAAGTTTGCTCCTGACGAATGTTGTGCACTAAATGTGGGTGTATGCAAAACAGCTTTTCTGCAATATGATTCACGCCAGCTATGTTATAATAATCATTTCTATTCCAACATTTAATTACTGCCACTCAATAAGCTGGTCATCTTCCTCAATGACTGCAGTTCTTGCTCATGGTCTTCTTGTCTTGTCTGGCTCAGCCTGTGTTTAACATTCTGGTCATGCCCCAAATCACAACGATGTTCTTCTGTCTTGCCACCTTCTTAGTCCATGGTCGTGATCACTGATTGGTCTTACTGAATGTGAATTGCCATTCAATTATGTTCTTCATTTATTGTCAGCGATTGTGCATGATAACTTTTAATTTACTGTAAATTCAATTGCCCTATAACATTTCCTTTTTATTAGAAGCAAATAATAGCATAACTTGTTCACTATATAACTTTAAATATTATCTGCCAATTATACTCATTTTTGGACTTATGGATGCATTACTCTGAAACTTTCTATCCAATTTTCATAAGCTCACTCACTCCAATATTGACTCGGGGTTTTTCTGCTGTGATACCATGCTAGACTTTGGAGGATATATATGAGAGATGAAAGATAAAAAGAATCATTTTATTATTCAAAAAGTCATTGTATACAATGAGGGGGATCCCTTCGTACTACAATGAAGCACAAGAAAGCTCAATGACTAAAAGGGTGTGAGGATTATGCTATGAATTGGTTGTGAGGTTGTTTGCATGTAATTTTGTCACCTGATTTATATCTTTTGTTTCTTTCCTGCATTTAGTTCTCTATCCTACATTTTTGGCCTCTCTTGCTAATTATGTGGGGGCCTAAAAATGACCCATATCTTGGGTGTTACTCATTCTGTGGCAACTATGGACGACCATAGCACCGAAGAAGTTAACAAAGTTTGTTTCGGAAGTCTTCTCTCCTGTTTAAATCATAGTTACAGAATTTGGCCATAGGACCAGTTCATATATGGAAATAATACTGCAGTATGGATTCGATCACATAATCTGTATAGTACAGATATAGTATGGACATCACCATGTTTGCCATTTTTGTGGAAATAAAATAGGAAAATTGCCAAATATTATCTTTACTTGGGCAACAATTTTTCTCTCTGTCCTAGGTGACAGCTTGTATGTTCTAGACAACGTTTTTTTCTTTGCCCTAGATGTTTATCTCTGGGAGCCTGTAACTGTGGTCTAATCCTCTGTGTGCCATACGTGAAAGGGTTTTCTGCATATCTTGTTTCAATGCTGAAGAAGGTTGGATCTATGTGCTATCAGCTTCACGCATTTCATGTTAGAGACGAATGTATTTCCAGTGATTTGTTGTTAGTCTTTGTGTTCTTCAGATGCTTCAGGCACTGAGACTACTTGGTTTTCGTACTCCTCCTGTCTGCAATGTGATGTCTTTGTCTTTGAATGTGTTTTAGGTTCTTATCCATTGGATATGGTTGCCCCTGCGTTTGTTGCATGCTATCGAAGGTCATGCTTTGTTTGAACTTTGATTTGTGCAGGCTTGCATAGTGATGGTGGCATCATGCATGTCTTGAGTCTGTTCTTCTACGATAAACATTTTATCAAATGAAGAGCTTGAAGTGTATATTATGTCACATTTCCATATATATATATATATATTAGTTTTAAAGGTTTAAGGTGTTCTTACTATTATATATCGAAAGTGTATATTATTATTACTGATTTATGATACTATTTTTGATATTAATACCAGTGTTGCAAACATCGGCATCGGCAAAATATCGCCGAGGGTCTGAAAACGAAAATATCGGCAACATCGGGGAAAATATCGGAAAATGTCGTTGGAAAACTCTCGTGGAGCTCTTCGACTTAGCTCTGTTTTCGTTGAATTCTGGGCACTTTGATTTTTGAGCTATTTTGGAGCCCCATGGCTCGGTTACTCAAATAGGCGACCCATTTCCTGTTTAATAGGCCTTCTTAGCTCTGCATTCGCTGGTTGGATGCATTGGTTGATTTCTTCAAGCTTTTTGATGTTTTTCCTGTCTTGTCTTCAACACCTACAATCCCTGTCAATCCTGCTATGACACCACTTGATCTGAAACCGGGGTGACACTGATACCAATTGATTTGGTTCTAGGCCACTCCATTAAGGTCAGATTTACAATTTTGGATCTATTGAACTTGATTGTATCAAAGGTGAAAAGATGGACTTATGAAGACTTGAATCCAAATTGAATATTAACTTGGTGCATGTGCTGTTAGTCTCATAATCCATTACTTAATGCATTTAGTAATCATAATTGCAGAAATAAAAACATGCATAAGAAAACATGAGACAAGAGATCACCGAGTTGTTAACGGAGTTCACCAGAACCTTCTGGCTACGTCTCCGGGCTCATAAAATCCATGAACCGCTTTATTCTCTTCTTCAAAGATACTCTCCTTTACAATGCAAAGGGATGGATTCCCACATCAACAAGTGGCAGTAGAATTCCCACAACAGGTGGCAGTATCGAAGAGATGCTCTCATGCACAATGCAAAGAGCTAGACTCTCACAAGCATGTGGCCATGTCTCTCCTACAAAGAGACGATCTCCTTTGACAGTACACGGTTAGATCTCTCACAATCATGTGGCAATGTCTCTCCTACAAAGAGTCGATCTCCTCTGACAAAGGCTGATCTCTCACAGGCATGTGGCATAAAAATGGACTCTCTCATCAGCTCCATAAAGGGACCCCTCAAGGGGTGATCCACCAGGGGATGAAACCCAAAGTTTTCATAAGGAGTTTATATAGTTTCCTTAGCTCCATAATTCAAGGAGATAAGATCCACAAATCTAGGATCTAATAACCACTCAAGGACAAAAATGAGAGAGCATCTCAACCAACTCACGAGACCCTTAACTTCCTCCTTGAGACTAGGAAACCACTTGTAATAAAGTGAGGAAGAGTCCAAACCAACTCATGACTCTTAACTTCCTCCTTAAAACTAGGAAACTAATTTCCCCCTAAAATTAGGAAACTAATTTGTGAGTTGGATTCTCAAAACTAATTTCCCTTTTTACAATTAAATAAATAATACATGAGATTCTCAAACTCACTTCAAGCATTAATCATTTTTCCAATGTGCATGACTAATACATGAGTTTCTCCTACTCATTTTAAGTATTAATCATTTTTACAATTTAAATAATTCATTCATGAGCATTAATTATTCTTTGCCATATTTTAATGATCTTCTCCATGGTATGCAAAATAATAATTCCTTTTGTGGAGATCCTCCTGGATCAGATACCCAGTAAACAACTTCCCATTCGGAAATCCCTTCTCATAAATAATACACAAATCAGGCTTAAAAACAAAATTCCAATATTTGTTGGCGTTCTACCAAGTTGGTCCCAGTGCTGGTCTTTGCTGTGTATGTCGGTCGTCCAACGAGTATGTGTTGGCCATATAGGAATGCGTGAAAGGTCGGTCCCTTCCTCATCGACATATGGCCACAAAAAATCTTTAATCGTATGCGACACAAATTGGCAGTTTCGATTCTTTCTCCACGAATCCAGAATTATTTAAACTTTTATTTAACCTTTTGCCTTATAAGTATTCATTCACCATTAAATAGTCATTCAGAAAACTGATTCTGTGTTGGCATAAATGCACTTATCTTATAAACTTATTGTTTAGTTGGCTTGCATTTCCTTGTTTCTCACTGGTATGTTTACAGTCCCTCGGTCCATCTCTGATCTGTAGTAGTGCCTAGGCCCTTCACCTGCTTTCACCCTGGCTTCTCCTCATCATGGCTCTGTTATGATATGAGAATTACAGTAGAAGTATAGACAGAAATAGTAGAGAGGAAAGTTACTTGACCACTTTATTCATTGCTTGGTCTCTTTTACATTGAGAGAGAGAGGTTGCGTATCTCCTTTCTCATAATGTACTTTTCATTTATTACTAAAGTACTCATTCATAACTTAATGTACTGATATTATGTTAATATAATGTAAATACATAAACGATTGAAATAAATGATAAATGACCATTAAATAATTAATTATGTTAACATTAACAACTTTTGTTTTATATATTTCGCACATTTCTATTGCTACTGTGTATGGGTAACGTCATTACCTGTTTTGTTCTTATGCCTTAGTATACTGTTTTCAGCTTGTTACTGCAACAAGAATCTTCATCAAATGCAATACCTTTGATTTATTTACCAGGTTGAATGCTTTAGCTTATGTGCATGTATCAAATTGATTGGCAGGAACACACCAGTGCAACTGAACCTACTTCTCCAACAATTGTTGGGCCTAAAGTTCTTTCTCACAAAACAGCAGTAAGTGTCTTGGGATTTTGCTTGGTATTTAACTATTTCATTTCATCTTATGCTTATTTTTTTTTCTTTCTTGAAGGAGTATTTTCCCTTGTGATACTCTTAAACAAGTATTGAAGTAAGTTGCTCCTAATTCAATAAGTAGTGTTCTTTATAGTGGTTGGGTTGAATCTTGTTGGGCCCAATTATTTTATACGCACTTGTTTTTCATACTAGTAAGAGTGCCTTTTAACATAGGAGTTGTCATTTGATTTACATATCTGATTAATCTATCATTGGATGTTCAGTCATGTGACTTGAATATGTCACATTTTATGAAGTGATATTCTGTTTTAAGGTCTGTTTTTCTTTTAAGTTTATGGAAAGATAGCTTACCACTGCATTGCCATCTGAGAATATTCCTGCTGGTGATTATTCAATGTTGTGTGAACATTCCGTGTTTCTCCTTCCATGGGGTGTTTAGTGTGAGGTAGTGTTGCATCCTAATTTCCTCTTTGAGATTGAAGTGCTCGATATAGTACTGTTGCTTTTTTTGTGCTTTTCTTTGTCATCTTCCCTTCCTGTAGCAGTTCTGGATGTAGTTCCTCATTGCTGTCTTGTCTAAGGGGCATTTTCTGTCCTTTATGTCCCAATTGTCTAGCCAATTTCTGCACTGTAGATCCCAAGTATTTTTTCTCTTTTGGAGCATCTCTTTTGCTGTTTTTGCTTGGTGGCGTTTGGCTGTCCAATGCTGCAATTTTCTGCCTGTATAGCAGCAGTCTTCTTACTGCTGTCAACTCTATTGGGTAAAACCCTGTTTCAGTCGGCATGATTTCATAGGGTGTGGAGGTTTTAAGTAGCAGAAATGAGGTTACTGTGTGTTTTTATACCTTTTCCATTTACTCCCATCTGCTTTTGGACATGCTTGGTCCCCAAATTTCACAGCCATAGAGTAGAACTGGTGTGATAAGTCTCTGGAATAGTGATTTGATGTTTCTCCCGTGCCATATCTCTGCTGATCTGCACCTATTCTGTAGGAGGAATACTGCTCTCCAACTTCCTTGGAGCGTCTTTCTTGATCATTGCTCCCAACTGAGTTTTTTGCTGATTTCAATGCCTAGGTATTTGTAACTTTGGATCATCTGTCACGGTTTATTCCTGAATTCAGTTGTAGGTTGGGTTGTTCTTCTTTTCAGAGAAAAAATGACTTCTTTGGTCTTTCCTGTATTGATGTCCCTGCCCATTTTGGTGCTGAATTTTTCCAGTATTGTTAGGTGCTCTTTTTGGCTTCTTAGAGTTTGAAATGAACAAGTTCATTTCCTGAATATGACATGAACAACTTGGTTCATAAACTGATTATCCAAAATAAATAGGATAACATAAAAGAGTCCATACAGATTAAAATGGTATATTGAATGTGTAATATGAGAAATGATGATTTACAATAATAAATGGCCTTGGTATTTATAGGCCTTAAGGTGTCTTTTCATGTAAAGCTATGTCTTTACGTGAAACACCTTTTGATAATTATTAATATCCTAAACTCTATCGTTTAGATATATATTATGAATACTATTATTTTATATGCATAACATTGCCTTCCCCTTTAGACATGCTTTGTCCTCAAAGCATATTAATGGAAAAATGTTATGTTTTGTTTTGGCTTGTAACACCTTTCTCATGATTTTCTGTTCTTTGAAGCTGTGATGGTTGATGATACAAGATGATATGATGTTCTAAGCGTTGAGCAGAATTGTCGAATTGTGAAAGGGTCTAACCGCCCTAATTCAATCTTCTGTGGGATTGTGCGCTTATAGGGTTTTTGGAAAGAACCTGTTGTGTTGCGATTCCCAAGATGACTTCTACTTTGAGACCGAATTGTATTGAAATTAATATTCTATGGAATATAGTTTAACATTGTCTTTGTTCCAAACAATGTTGATACACTCACTGTTGAAACAATGTAACTGCAAAGTGTATTCTTATTATTATTTGATATATTATTCATTGGATCAATCCCCATTGTGGATTGATCATGTCGGCTATTGTAAAAGGACCAAATCCCTTTTTGCGGATTGGTCATAATGTAATTGTAATAGGCAAAAGAAGAAGTCGGCCCCATAATATATTTAAGAGGCCCCAGAATATAATAAAGGTGGTTATAACCACCCAGTCTGAGAAGTCGGCCCTGCCAGTGAAGAGACACTTCACACGTGCCAGATTTGTATAAATAAGGAGGTTAGTGCCTCACTTAGACACACACCTCACTTGCTCATTGAGAGACAAGTTTCGGAATTGTAGTTGGAGAAGAAAGAGAGAGAGTGGCACATCTTTGGGAGAGGATCTTCTGTATTAGCTTGAACTATCTCTTGGCATTGTATTGGCTATCTATAATAAGGAAGTTTTGCTGGGTTTTCTTCCCCTAGAGGGTTTCCCATGATAAATGCTGTGTCTCTTGTGATTGTGTATTTCTCAGTGATCTTGTGTTATGCTATTGTTATCTATTGAAATGCAAAGAATTATAATAATGGCTTAAACATTAACATGGTATCAGAGCTAAGCTGAAGAGAGCATCTTTCACAAGAGAAAAGTGAAAAACGTCACTGTTGTTGTACATGCAAATTAGGGCTTTTTGTTGGTGAGGTATTTCAGCCCTAAAACCATCTAGAAAAGTGTGCCCTCCCCCAATGATCATTTTGGCACCTTCAGCACACCTTTTTAGTGGCTAGATCTCCCTGAAAGTGAAACCCTAGTTTCACAAAGTATTAGAAAACCAGAGTACCAGAAGTACCAAAAAACCAGAAGTACTAGTCCAAAAATCAGTAGATCAAGTTTGAGTGGGTAAAAGTTCAATTTTCAGAAATCTGACTGCACCAGCTTACTCGCCTCAGCTCAGCGCATCTATCCCCAGGATCAGAATTTCAAAATTCGAAGTTTGAAAAATTAGGTTTTCCTCATAAAACCCTAAGTTGCAGTTGCAGCCTTAGAACCAGTTGCAGTTGCAGTTGCAGCCGCAATACCAGTTGCAATCACCCTTGAAGTTTTTAAGAGTTGGTAATGATTACCGCTGCTCCAAGATGGAGCCACTACCTGCAAATGCCATCAGAGGTATGTACTCACATATGTTTAAATGGTTAAACTTTAAAGAGTATTTGCAGGAGAAGGGATCTCTTGCCATAGATCCAGAAGGATCTCAAGATCCAACACTTTCAGAGGAATGATGCAACCCAGGTGTGATTATTCTGATATGCATCTATTTGTTATGACATTATTTTGATCAGTGTTGCATTCATTCTAACCTTTGATCAAAATCTGAGTCAAGGTATTAGATGGATTAAAAGTTGAGATCATAGAACTTATCCTCTAACCCAACCTTCTGTCAAGATAGCGTATTGCCTTAGTACAGAAGACATGTTGAAGAAAGCACTCGTCATCTTGAGTGAAGGAGACTCGAAAGAAAAGCAAGCACTCATTCCTGAGGACAAGGCTCCAGGTTTGATTAATCAAGTTAATAAGATTCAAAGGTACACATGACAAGTTGATGACTATAGTTGAGATAGCAGTATTTGTAAAGTATCATACTTGATAGCATGTGAGCATATAGAGGTAAATGCTTAACTTAATCATTTGTCTGATGCAACTAACACCTCCCCTAGGAATAATCTCATGTGTTAGTTCCAGGTTGCCATGGAGGAATGTTTGATCACAACACTATGAGAGTGTTGACGTCATTTTTGTATTGTATTCCTTACCTTTAATCTTTGCTTTAGACAAGTTACAAGTGATAGCTCTAAAGGAGCTACTATGATGATTGTTCGTGCTATTACCTTATATTATCAAAAGGATATTACTCTTGCTTGCTGTTTTGTTGACCTTGTTCCAGGTCACAGGTAATAACCCTGAGGAAGCAATAGTGAAGGTTGCAGAAGGCAACGTGCTAAAGGAGAAAGCTTAAATGAAGCAATCATCATTGGAAAAGAAGAAGGTGGCTTGCATAAGCTAAAGGGTCACTCATAAGCTGCCATGACCCACGCCATTGAGAATCCATGTGAACTTTGGCATAGAAGACTAGCTCACATTAACTATAAGGTGCTACCATACATATGCAAAGCGGTCACAAGTTTACCAGAACTCAAGGTTGACCATGAAGGCGTATGCAATGGATGTGCACAAGGGAAGAACATCAAGAACCCTTTTCCGAAGAAAGACAGCAAAGCAGAAGGAGTCCTAGAACTCATTCATTCAGATGGGTGTGGCCCAATGCCATCGTCCTCCATGAGTGGGTATGTATACTATGTATCATTCATTGATGATTATTCTCGTAAGACCTGGTTGTATTTTTGAAATCTAAAGATGAAGTGTTCAACAAGTTCAAGGAATTCAAAGCCTTGATAGAGAATCTTTCTGAAAGAAAGATTAAGATACACAGGTCAGATAATGGAGGAGAATACACCTCAAAAGAGTTTGTGAACTTCTGCAAAGATGTTGGGATCAAGAGGGAACTCACTACTCCCTATAATCCCCAACAAAACAGTGTAGCTGAACGAAAGAACAGAACGATAATGGAACCTGTGAAGACTATGATCCATGATCAAGATCTTCCTATGTGCTTATGAGCAGAAGCAACAATGGCAACTGTATATGTGCAGAACCGATTGTCCCATAGTGCACTTGGGCTCAAGATCCCGGAAGAGATGTTCACCGGAAAGAAGCCAGAGGTAAGCATCTCAAAACATTTGGTTGCCCAGTATTTATTCATATACCGAAAGAGAAGAGAAACAAGCTGGAACCTTCAGGAAAGAAGGGAATATTTGTGGGATACTGTGAGGTCTCCAAGGCCTTCAGAATCTATATACCAGGTCACCGTCACATTGAGATCAGCAGGGATGTGACCTTTGATGAAGATGCAGCGCCTAAGAAATCCAGAAGATGCCAGCTTGAAGAAGTATATGAAGAGGAACTCGTAATCCCCAAAACTGCAGTGAGGGAGGTTCCTAGAGCCACAGAACCAGTGAGGGAAGTTGTAACTTCCCCTGATGAGGAAATTCTAGAAGACCATGATATATTAGAAGTTCAAGAACCTCCTCAGATGACGATCCTCCATAAAAGAAAGCCAGCTTGGGCTAGAGAGCTTATTCAAGATGGAGAGAAGTATGGTGTTCCCGA
>ML778207.1:627047-644965 GCA_009831015.1 Picea engelmannii
GTATTTATAGTTAGTGTGTGTAGGGTTAGATATTAGGTTTTAATTTTAAAAAAATAGATTTTTTAGGTTTTTAGTGCGTCGGTGGGTTTGGAATCAAACCGGTTGAGCAGGCATGGACCCGCCGGTTCGACAGGTTTGGTATCGAATCGGCTTTGACTAGGCCAGTTCGATACCAAACCGGTTACTGAGCCGAGTTGAAGGCCAGTTCGACTCGGCCAACCATCTGCTCGGCCGATTGGGCGATTTGATATCGAGTCGGCTCGAGTTTAAAAACTAAGCTCTTGATTGATATGGTGTAGCACACAACTTACAATTTACTATCTCGAACCTCTGTAATAGATCTAAAGCATATTTAGGTTGAGAAATAAAGATACCATCATCTATCTGCAAAACTTGGATGGCTAGGAAGAAATGCAATAGATTGAGGTTAGTTATTTCAAATGATTTTGTTAGATGATTCTTCAAACAAAATTTGAGTTAGCACTACCACTAGTAATTACCAAGTCTTCAACATACACTGCACCTATCAAACTATCATCATTCACATTTAAAACATAAATACTTTGATTTGATTCATAGCAATATGAAATCAAAGTCGAGAAATAACCCAATGATTTTCTCATACCATGCCTTCAGGGCTTATTTCAAACCATACAAGGATTTCTTTGATTGACACACAAGATTGCCATCCTTCTCAAAGCTCGGGGGTTGCTACATATAAATCTCCTTAGAAAGATTACCATGTAAGAAAACACTTTTGATATCCATCTAATGTACCTCCCATCCAAAATGAGCAATGGGTGAAAGAATAACCCTAATATAATTCATCTTTGCAATAAGGGTAAAGATCTTGGTGTAGTCAATACCTTATGAGAAAAGAATTTTGCTAGTAGTCAAGACTTATGCCTCCCAACAACACCTTTAGATTTGAATTTAGTCTTGTAGACCCATTGACATTTCACCACATTCTTTCTTTGTGGTTGAGGAACCAAGTCCCAAGTTTTGTTCTTCACTAAGGAATTGTACGCTTTAGTGACATCCTTATCCCATTTAGGTCAACCATGTGCATCTACATATGTATGAGGATCACATGCCTCTAGCACATGTGCCTTTAAATAAACTCTGTCATTGTGTTCCTATCCTCTACTCTTTCTCGAGTCATTTATATTCCCTACATCAACACTAGCAGCTTCACTTGTCTTAGTTTCCCATTGAGGAAGAGTAAGATCCCTTGTAGAAGGAGTTTCTTCATCAAATTCACCATGGGATTTCATAGTTAAATGATTGGACAAGCCATTGCTTGTAGTTGACTCTGCTATAGAAGGTTGACTGCAAGTTGGATCTATCACGTGAGTTGACTCTCCAATCAACAAGCCAATGTACATGTTGGTTGATGTTGTGAGATAAATAGTCGATCCATAATTCGTTAAAATTCAAATGGATCATAGCTTAACAATCCAGACATCAAAAATCATCAACGTCGAGTGACAAAATCAAACAATTTGAACATCAAACATGATTTGCTTTTAATTGCTGACTCAAATGTCAAGTGACAAACACTCCTTTGCTATGGAAAGTGTAATATCCCTAATTTCGTAGATCTTAATATAGGCCTCAACTGACGATTATTTGCTGCCGGAACTGATACACTTTGGGTATTTGGATGCGTTTAGTGATTGGTTTTAACATGCGTGGTGATTTTGCATGTGATTACAGTTGTTTAACAATATATAAGCAAGTACACAAAAGATAAATACACGGAACAACTGCAACAATGTATTATGAAAATGACTGGGTACAATGCGGCATGCGGCTAAGTAAAATAAATCTCTCGGCTAGATCAGAGACAAAAGGATCTTAGTCGGAATACAATAAGCAAACTGAAACAATGATACCCGGAAATAAAAGAATGCTGCTGGATCAATGGATGAGCTGTAGGATCTGCTGCATGCTATGACAACTCATACGACAACTGCTGGAAGACTAGAAAGTTCGCCCTGGTGGATAAACTCCTCGGATCTGCCTGGAATCGGTCTCAAACAATGTGCACTGACCTCCTACACACTCTCGGTGTCTGTTTTCCTGAAGATCGACCCTTTGCTGATCTGTACGGACCCCGGATGGATCCCCCTGGGGGAATGTGCCCCAACTGCTGCCAATAATTGTGCCCTAGAGATTCCACTGTCGAAAACTGGCTGTGATAGTCTCAAACTGAGCGCCCTAGGATCCTTTGTAATGGGTCGGGAGGGTTTCCCCGACTCAGGTCTGGTGAATTCTCTGGAACCATGTGAATGTCTCCTCAAGAGCTGCGCCCTCACTAGAAAACTGTTGCGCCCCTGATGATTTCTCCGTCGGAATCTGATGAGAAACCAGTCAATAGATGTGTCCTGCCTTCCTCTCAACTGGGTCGGAAGGGAATCCCTGGATTCTCCCTGGCTGGGACAAGTCGAATCTCTAAGTCTCCTCAGAAGCTGCGCCCTCGCCCTGAATAAGTGCGCCCTTGCTGCTGCAAACTGTGTAACTGCTGTTAAAGATCGATGAAAGATCTGTATGATCTCCCCGGTGACCAGGGTGTCTCTCAATACCGAAATCAACCTTTGGGTGTATTCCTCCTGGAATCCACAAAGTCACTGATTCTCTTGAACCTGTGTTTTCTTCTCAGAGCTCAAATGTCAAATCATAAATATGCACAATGAGGAATTAGGTCGCTTTTCTCCTCATATACCTTTCCAAAACCCTAGTTCTTCGTTGACTTCTAAATTTAGCTCCTTCACCGATGCACCCTTCTATTTTTAGCTCAAAATCACTTAAAAGCGCTTTTACCCACTTTTCACTTAATGTCACTTTCAAATTATAACATTTTCTAGTAAAGTAGAATCAAGTGACCCTGTTTTCCCCTGAATCTCCCTGGCTATAGTCTAACGGGGATGTTTAGACTACTAAGCCCTCCTCTTTGGAGCTCCTATTTGGAAAGGGACATTACAGAAAGGTCAGATGCACCTGATAATTTTTAATGTCTACAAGTTTGCCAGCATCTTCTTCAAAATTGTGCCTTATTGGTTTCCAAAATTTTTTGACCCATTTTTGGTTTCTCTAAATTTTTATTGTGTGTCTCACAACTAATTCATTTTCTCGTTTTGAAACTTCGATTCAGAACAAAATTTTAAATTTTCAAGTACCTCTAGGGCAAACATCATGCCCTTCACAAAAAAATATCAGAGGCATCTTTATTGCCACTGTCTCCTTCTCAAATGATAGGCATAATCTCCCTTCACTGCCTGATATCAATTTAACAGAACTGTTCCCTAGCCTGTGGACATCCTCACATTCATGCTGTTCTGTCAGTCAGCAATACTGTTATGCCAAGTCTGCTTTTATTGCATGAAATATATATATATATATATATTATGAAAACTGCTGCATGATTGAGAATCAAGATTTATTAGTCACTGCTTTGTTTGTATGCCAAATCTCTTCTGCCAGGTCTATTATGTAGTCTGCTCTATGTGTGAATATTATTTATGTTGAGTGTGGATATTTAATATTGTCCTCGTCTGCCTTGGAATGTATTATACAATGTTAACAGACTCAGCTTGGTGAATTGATTGGAGAGGCAAAAGAGTAAAGAGCTTGATTTGGCTCATAAAAAACTTGGCAAGTATAAAAGGCAGAGAAAAAAATGAAGAAATGGCACAGTTTTCAGGGTTTTATAGTGTGCTGGCCGAATCAAACTTGTGGTGAACAAGTTTGATTAGGTGAAACTCATTATTAATCACGAGTCAAAGACTCTTTGATCAAGTCAAACTCGGTCAACATGAGTTTGCCTCATTCTGATCCGGAGAAACTTGTTTGACCGCTGAGCCGAGTCAAAATTGTGATTCAGCGAGTTAAACTCACAATTCCTGCTACATGGGTATTATAGTTCTTCTGCTTCTCGTGTCTGAATCATTCTCATTGAATTGTGCTCAGCTGCCTCCCTGGGAATCACTGAATTTATGAGCTGCCAGTGAATGCCACCATTCTGTGCTTGCTGTATGGTCAAGCGCTGTTCTGTTTGACTGCTACTCGCTAAAGGAATACTGCCCTGAACAGATATGCTTCCGTCTGTATGCTAAATCTGCCACCTTGAAAGTCGTTCTTTGCCTGCTGAATCTAATTTATACATGCCAAATTGGATCACTGTCTCAATGAACCTTTGCATTGTCATGGAATCATCTCTGCTACCAGTCTTTCGTTGTTGGTTGACAGGAGAGCTTAGGTAGAACTTGGTTTTCATTTAAATTAAACCTTTCTTAGGTTTTTTCCTTATGTACTTCCAAAAAATTGCCCTCTTTCATTTTGCTTTGTGTTATTGAAACCAAATAAATTAACTTGTTATTTGCCTCTGTCTTTTGATGCCATTCCTTTGTGCATAACTTTTATGCAGAGTTGTGATAACTCTGGACCTTTGTGCTAAACTCTGTCTCAGCACGATTCTTTGATGTCTCCTGATCGGGTGGTTGCTCTGTCACCATGTAGGACTTTATATGGGTGCATAACACAATAACACAATAGCATATTTGGAGAGAATAATAAATTTTATATTGTATTAATGCTGCAACTATTACATCTATGGGAGCCTGAGGTAGGCTACCCAGTGTACAAGTACAACTTTCTCAAGTTGAAACTTAGACAAATATTTTATTCTTAAAAGTAGAAACTGTTGAATTTTCACTATGCTAGGCTCAAGCATGAGGTTCATTTCATTTAGCATGTACTTGAACCATAAACAAATGCAGCAACACAATACACAAGTGCTGCAATAACCAAGATCACAAGAAGAATTACCATGCACAAGACCACAAGAAATATCCTGGGAAACCCTTCTACTCAAGGGAAGAAAACCCAGCAATCCTTTGCTACATTCTCAGGAGAAGATCCCCCAACCATAAAACCCTAATGCACACAAGAGGGTGCTCTACAACCTTGAAACTTGTGCCCAAGAGAGGTGCGCATTTCAGCCTTAAGTGTAGGTCTGAAATTTCCAAATGACAAGTGACAAGTGTGTTTCCTCAATGGGGAAATCGCCCTTATTTATACTAGACCAGACACAGCAAAAGGTGTGTCTATTGGCACAACAGGGCCGACCTCAATAACTCAGAAATATAATTAATTATTACAATAAACCTTAATTATCTTTCACATATGGTGGGGCCGACTTGTACCCCTTACATCACAATTAGGGTTACAAGTAAATCTTACACTTAGACAATATAGCAAGGGATCCACACGTCCACTAGTGCTCAGCCACTAGGGACACGTCCACCTGTGCTCAGCCAGAGGGACGTCATACTCAACAGATCTCTATCTCAACTGAGTCCACAGGAGAATCATCTGGAGTACCACATCGTCTCAACTCTCACACAGAGGAGAACGATACACCCATCACATGGGCACACCCAACCACTGGGGATGACTCAACTCTCACACAGAGGAGAACGATGCCCCATCACATGGGCATGCCCAACACTGGGTTCTTTCACAGGTTGACTCAACTCAGTCACAGAGGAGAATGTATCATGGAGGATGTCTCACGACGCTGCAATCATCAACAGAAACTTCAGATGAAAGCATATTTTATGTAAATGCAAAATATGTTCTGAAGTAACTCTGTTCCAGTCACATCATGACATATATTTTGACAAAGAGTTCAATCATTGACTTTTCAGACTATGTTCTTAAATATAGTCATTTCTGTGATGAAATTATTGTGCCGATTCCACAAAGACTTCAGAAATAAGGCCTTTTGGTAGTTTCCTTAGGCATGCTCAAGCTGAATGATGCTTTCGAGTTGATGGCTTTGTAATTGAGGATACAAGAAATCGCTGCTTATGTAATTCTGAGCTCATGTAATTGATTATTAACCATAAATTATAATAGTTCATATTTCAATTGTTTGAGCGGTTTTTCTTTCTCATACATTTATTGTCATTCTTTCTCCTGTCCAAAGGTACGATTAAAGGAGAGACTTGAGCTAATTGATTCTTTGAGGCAAGCGATGGATTCATTACCAGAAGATTGGGGGCATTTGGGTTTGCAGCTGAGTCAAAGGAACAATATGCCATCTTGGTGGCAAGCAGGCCATCATGACAAAGAATTAGTGAAGGTGTGTACTTGACCCATATTACTTGTAGTTTCTCATTTACTCTTTTATATGGCTCTTGAATAGAGTTGTGCATGGCAAGGCTTTGGGAGACTAGTACAATTGTGATGTAGGACAAACTTCAAGGTCAACTTTATTGCAGTAACAATGTTTTTGTATAATGGAGGCTGTAATTCGTATTAGATTATTTCTTTCCTGCTAGTATAATGTTTACTCTGCCAGTTTCATGGATGGGTGGAGTTTACAAGCTGGAAAGTTTGATTTGAGAGTGGTTGTTGAAGCACGTTCAAATTTGTGACATAACAATAGCTCATAATTGTTTTATGACAGGTAAGCTTTTGTTGTGAATGTTTGATGTATCAGAATGCTTGTGACAGACATGTATCTGTGAAACTGTATGTATGTCCTGAGTCCTAGTTGAGGAAGTTCTATAATAAAAATGCAATTTAGCATTTAAACAGGAGGAACTGACCAAAAGAAAAAAATGTCCATGATAGAGTTAAGGAGCTCATAGACATGAGTTCTATAGAAAATTAAACCACTTAAGATATTAACCATAAAAAGGATGGTTAACTAACATATGGAGCCTGATGTGAATTGAAAATTACATCATAATAACAAGATTTGATATTTAAAATAATTGATGTATTGTCAGTAAAAATGACACAAGAGTAGACAATAAATGCAAGCCACTATAATAAGAGAGAGAAAGATATACTTTATATACATTCTTCGATATGGTGGATGCCAATACATATAAGGGAAACAGTGTTTCACACAGAAATCTTGTACAACCACTTATCATAACCTAACCTATTGATAGCTTAACATTGATTGTGACATATGAGTCATGACTTAATTACTTTATGACTAAGCTAGAGTATACGTATTAGGTCACATCAACATGGACTCTAACAACCACTGAGTGTGGTCACATGCCAACCATAATCTACAGGGACCAGAAGGGTGCCCATTAATAGGGTATGGCACAAGTCAAGATTAGGTAACACATCTAGAACACGCTGCCTTAAGTTTGACTTGGGGTGACAAGTAGGGAAGGTTAGCATGAAGGACAGCCTTCGGACCACATGCAGTGACTAAAGTGTCGAGACATATTTGACCAAGTAAATAGTATAACCTGACATCTCCCCTAGTATACACTAGGATAGATGTGGTAAATAAATAAACAAAATTGCCAAGTAAACATAACAATAATCCCTTATTAATGTTTAATTGGGTGGGGAATACAATGATGATCAATGCTGGCAACATTCTGACCATGGCAAGATGCAAACGATTTCTCAACAAAGAGTCAATCTACATAACTGTAACCTCTAAAACACCTATGCATGAAACTCTTCATAATTGACGAAGAAAAGTTTAAACAAAGAGATTTGCTTGAAAATTATAGCCTCCAAACCTTCACATGATCCTCTTTGTAATTGATGAAGAAAAGATAAGTTTAAACAGAGAGTTATGCTTCAAAACTATAGCCTTCAAAACACCTTCACACGAACCTCTTCGGATTTGGCGAAGCAAATTCAAAAGCATATGCACAAACAATTAGAACGGGGACTCAAATCACACAATGTTGTCAAAAAACAGTTGCCAAAAAAATGACAGAGAAGGTGGCAAATAACATGCTGAAGTTGAAAGTGTTACAACGAAGCTACAAGTGCCAAGATCAACTAGAGTGGCCCTATCATGCAAGCCATATATCCTACTTAAGCTTAAAGTGATCTAATGAAGATGTGATTAAGGTAAGTGTCAAAGAATAACAAGAATGCTCCAAGAAGGAAACGTGAGCTGACCACACGCTTTTTGACCAAGAGGGCGAAAAGGCTCAACATGTGCCCCAAACACCGCATGAGGCAAGATGGGTTATCTGTCATAAAAGTGTCTTCCTCTTGTACATGTGCAAAAAAGAGCAACAAATAGTGGTTGCTAGAAAAAAAGTTAAAACTATCAAGAAGAGACCATTGCTAAGATCAATCAATTAGTGAGAGTGATGAGGACTTGTGCAGTTGTGTAGTTGACAAAACAATTCTATATGAAGTGCTCAAATGTTGCCGTGACCAATCATCAATCCAGCCACACTTTGTCCTCTCAATGCATGCTGATCCAAAATTTTGCTATCTGTGCTTCTTAACCTTTGATCTGTACGAAGTTAGAACTCCTATCATACCAATAGGTGAAACAATTAGAATGTTGATACTTGAATGGAAAGCAAGAATGGCTCCTCTCTCGACGATGAGGAAACTAATATGGTTGAGATGTGGATGGTGAAGAATCTGGCATTAGCTGATCAAAAGGTGCAGGATGTAGTTCCTGTGAATCTAAAGGCGCATGACGTGGTCCCTGTTATCACACAAACCCTCACTTCTTGAGATAAATTCCTAAAGCTGAAGCAAGGCTTTGGTGTAACTAAGAGGGAGGTCACTGCCACCTCACCAACCCTCTTCACTTTAGGCCAACTCTCCTCTGTCCCAAGGGGGACTGCCCTAGAATCGGATTGCTGGAATTTTAGGCAATGGGTTCTAAGGGGATATGCATAGTAAATTCCAGCAAAACAGTTTTTGTGAGTTTAGGAAAATAAAGTGGATAGAAGGACCGAAGGATAGTGTCTTTCCATTGGGCAATGGGGTCAAATCAAGGCTCAAATAGGAGGCAATCCTAATGATGGAAAGAGGATAATAAGACAGCAACACTGAAGCAACATTGACCCTTTCCTATCTGTCCCAAATCTCAGAAATATAGCCAAGGACACTACTAGAACAAATAATATCCAACACTTGTGAAGATTATGATCTCCCAGAATGAAATATATGTGCATTTAATCAAGCACTGAGAGTAATGCATCCGTAAACAACATCCAAAGATAACATATAGGAAAATGAAGAGGGAGCCTGCCAAATTATTACTCCATAAACATATGTCAATTTAATTCCAGCAATAAGAGAGAGAGCATTAAGATCTAGAAGACTCCTCATCCACAAGGCATTTCATTAATCCTCCAAAGCTTCCAAAAGATATTCAACTGAGCTCCAAGGGATTTCTCCCCAAATCCAACCATGCATCAAATGGAGAGAGTAAACCCTTATATAGGTTTCAACTCCATCTCCTCAACAATAAATAAGTATTTGTTTTCCTAGATCCATTAGTCCTCCAAGAAATAACAAATAAAATAACCCTCTCAACAACTTCCTCACTAAAAGTAGCAATGAGTTGTTGGGATCCACATTTTCTCCAAGAAAATACAATAAAACATCCAAGGAAAACAATACAATAATGCTCCCAAGTAACCAACTCCATAAGACAAGTCAACAATAATAAGATAATGGAGTTGGTTATGCAACAACCTCCAAAATTAGAGCTAGAAGGTAGGGTGCCTCCCTTAGATGAAGGTTTGACCAAGCATCATTTCAAATGACCTCCCAAGCTTCCTCAAATCAAATCGATCCACAAACTAGATCCTCAAGATGTGTGCTAAACAACTAACTCAAGCCACACGTGTGGCCTCCAAGACTAGGCCGTCCCATTAAATGCAATGAAGAGTGTACAATGAAGGTTCCATGTGGCACATGTCAACATCCCAAGGTAGAAACAACATCAACAAGGTAGAAGACCAAGTAAATATCCTCCTCAAGTGGATGTCCTCACCAAAATAGCATGGAAATGTGTGCAAAGTAATTTCCTCAAGTGGATGTCCTCCTACTCATCATGAAAAAGAGTGGAAAGAGGCCTTAAGATATGGAGCACTCAACACCAAGGCATAGAGAAGTGTGCCACAAGTCCTCCAATCTCAAGCTCCAAAGTGTAACCACCCTTAAAATATGTGCAATAAAACCTTCGAATGGCACGTGTGTCATCATTTAGGGGGAACGAATCTTCGTGGTGGGCCAAATCAAGTGTCAAGAAGCAACAAATGAGGGAGCGCTCCACCATAATAACAAGTAAGCCTCATAGGATAACTACCACATGCGCAAGATAGTAAAAACATCCAAGTCGTTCTCTCCAAAAGCCAACAAACTCATGGGAGAATGCACAACAAATGGTTCATAGCTTTTATAACGACCTCCTTGTATCAAGGAGACCTCAAATCATGTGCAAAGGTGAAGATCCATGTGTAATATCACCAAGTTAAATCACTAGCTCAATAAAAGAAGGGGAAGACCCCATCAAAACATACCATGATATGTGAAATGCCTCAACCTATGTGCAAATAAGGGGAGCGCTCCACTAAGAATGGTAGTAAACCCCATCACAAGTCTATCCAAGTGCCAACAATCAACAAACAAGCAAGGGAAACCAAGTAGTAAGCCTCCATCAAGATGAATCATGCTAAGTCATCGTCAAAACCCTAGGATGCTCCATCACAAGCCCAAATAGTATGCATGAAATCCATTTAGCAAGAAGGTGAGCGCTGCACATGAAACCCTAGTCCACATCATCATAAACCACTCAAAGTGACAAACCAAGCCACACAAACAAGAGCGCTCACATCATAAGCTCCCAATTAGGTCAAAATAGGTCAACTAGCCATTGTGAGGTCTAGGATTACAGCAAAATATGTACACAAGATGAGCACTCCACTAGAAGTGATAGTCCTTGTCATCACAAAGTGTTCTTGGCATCAAAATCCTCCAAGGAAGCTAGGGCGCCCAAGAGTTAGGCCTTCCTTTAGTCAAACAAGAGCCAAAACCACCATTCAATGCTGCAATCATCCTTAAATGTATACTAGGTGAGCACTCAATCAAAATGAAGTGTATATCCATCATAAGGTGTGTTAGAACCTTTATAGTGAGGCTAAGTTCTCTATGTGGTGAGAACATAAAAAGTTAATCTAAGTTATCCCAATAAAGGAATAAATCCTAGCCATTGATCTAAATCAAGATCTAATGGCTAGGATCTTTTTGCTAGCCTCACATGGATTGACCTAAGATTTAAAAAGGGGAGCAACTTAATACACTTGCATATAGAGATGAGAAAACTCGGATAGATGTGGCCAACATCATTCGAGCATGAGGAAAGTAGACAGTACCCGTACAAGACCGTACAGTCAAATTCGTGAGGGCTGGGTACGACCAAGGGAGGGCTGAGTAGACTCAGTCGAACATTGGTTTAGGAAGGTCGAGTTAGGGCCAATTTCTTTTGCCTAGAAAAGGGACGGGTATTCCTTTTCTCCTCCAAAACAGTAAAGATACATCAGGTGTCAACTGGTACAACAGGAGTCTAGTCGTACAACAGAAGTTAAGCCGTACAGCCAAAAAAGAACCCTAGCTGTACAACCAACACATGAGTTGTAAGACTTTCTTGTTAATATTAAATACATAAATTTAAAGGAAAATTCTAGTGTAGCCCTGTGTTGAGTGGTTGTTTGCTTATTTAAATATGTGTATTTTATTTTATATAAGTTTCTCAAGGTGCAATCTCAATGTCAAAACATGTCAAATATGCCAAACGCTCTAGCAATCACATGTGGCACATGGAGTAGGTCGATCCCTTAGACCATGACATATCACCATGAAAAACTATCCAATGAAGATAACACTCTATGGAAATCTCTGTCTAGTGTGTCAAGTATAGTACTAGGATCATCATAGACATCTCTAGCACCAAGACGCTCTTACCATGGGGTATAATATCATCATCATTTAACCAAGGACAACATCATGATGCCAAAGTGAATCATATGAGGTAGCAAGAATCTCATCAAACATATGCCACAAAACTGGTCCATCAAGAACATGAGGCACAACTAAAGTAGCTTCTACCAAAATTCCAATCTTTGGAAGGCTAGAATCATCATGCCACATTGCAAATGTCTAAGTCATGCGATGCAAATCACATGTGCAATCCTCATGCAATATGAGGGATAACAATCCCTACTAAAAAATAATAGAGGAATCATTAGGTGAGATGGATTCAAGCTCCATCATATCATCAATAGATGCATCAACAAATGGTGCAAGATTTGGTTCTACTGAAATCGTAGTAGATGAAGACATTGATGTAGGATTTGGCTCTTGCAAAATAATTGCTGCAAAGGGATCAGGGCGACTTGCATTTAGCGATGAAGTCTCAAAATATCCAAGGCTTTCTCTCATTGGTCTCATCTCAAGCTCAATATGAGTAACAATACCCTTTACATGTTTACCATGTCCACCACTTGTGAAACTGTAGCAATTAACCTGATATTGAATAGTAGACAGAATATTTCTGATTTAAGTAATGATTGATAAATGAATAAAAGATGATGAATACAATTACCCTCGTGACGATTTACTATATAGCATTGACTAGTCACGAGGTGAGGAGGGATGTGCCTCTTGATGAAGAGGTACATGCCTCTTGATTATTTTAATTAAATTATTATTATTATTATTATTATTATTATGTTCGTAACATTGCCCTCCCCTTAAGATTTGCTTTGTCTAAAGCAAGGGTAGTGACAGGTATTGTTGTAGAAAACGTTCCGACTCCCATGATGAATCTTCTTCTAGAAGGTTTTTCCATTTGATGAGATATTCCTTAATGGTTCTTGAATGTAACACCTTTTCTTTAGTGGCAAGAATACCTTCTGGGTCTAAAATAGTTCTCCCTTCGTCATCGAATTCAGGGATTTCTGTTTGAACTA
The DNA here is from genome assembly GCA_009831015.1 of Picea engelmannii. NCBI lineage: Eukaryota > Viridiplantae > Streptophyta > Pinopsida > Pinales > Pinaceae > Picea > Picea engelmannii. The sequence continues at coordinate 639,827 of ML778207.1, forward strand.
GTTGAGCTTGCCCAAGCACCTTCTTGATACATGAGACGTGGAAGACGTTATGGATGCGATAATTGTCTGGCAATTTCAATCCATAAGTTACTTCGTTAATTTTTTTGTTAATTCGAAAGGGTCCATAAAATTTTGGAGCTAATTTGTTCTTCCCTTGTTGCTTAAGGGATAATTGTTTGCAGGGTTGGAGTCTTACAAACACCCAATTGCCTTCTTCAAACTCTCTTTTTGACCTACGTTGGTCTGCTAATTGTTTCATTCGATTACGAGATGTGGCTAGGTTTTCTTTCAATATTTTTATGATTTTTTGTTCTTCCTCTAGCTGATTCTTTACTGCTTGGACCTTAGTGTCAATCAATGCAAACTCCTTCCATTTGGGCGGTTCATAACCATATAAGGCTTGGAAAGGGGTCATTTTTGCGAAAGTGTGAAATGTAGAATTATACCACCATTCGGCTAAATGTAACCATTGAGACCACTTATTTTGCTTATCTGTCACGAAACACCGAAGGTAAGTTTATAAGCATTTATTTACAATTTCTGTCTGACCGTTTGTTTGTGGATGGTAGGCTGAGCTCACATTAAGGGATATTCTTGTTTGTTTGCAAAAATCTCTCCAGAAATTTCCTTTAAATTTTGCATCCTTATTTTTGACAATAACCTTAGGAAATCAATGCAATTTATAAATGTTTTTGCAAAAGACATCTGCAATTCGCTTTGTTGAGTCAGTTTTCCTTACTGCCATGAAATGTGCATATTTGGTTAATCTGTGAACGACAACAAAAAATTTATCCTTCCCGTCAGACATGGGTAGCTCTTCAATGAAATCCATCGAGATATCTTCCCATTTTTGGTCAGGAATATGTAGAGGATGAAGTAGTCCTGGAGTCATAACATTTTTGTTTTTATTTCTTTGACATATTTCACATTCGGCAACAAATTTTTGAATATCCTTATTCATTCCTTTCCAATAAAATGATTGTTGTGCATTATAGTAGGTTTTGAAAAAGCCTACATGTCCTGCTACTGGGGAGCTGTGTGACTCCTTCAAGACTTTCGTTTTAAATTTTGAATATGGAATTAGATAGATTCTGTCCTTGTACCATAAAATGTCGTTTTTCCATTCAAATTTTGGGTTTTGGTCCAAATTGTCGATTATTAAATTAGATTCAGGATCTTTCGCATACTCAACTCGGATCTCATCTAACCAATCAAGAATTACTATTGTTGTTGCATATACTCCTACTTCCTCATCTTTTCGTGATAGTGCATCAACAACTACATTGTCCTTCCCTTTTTTGTGTATTATTTCCATATCAAAGGTGGAAAGTTTTTCCATCCACTTTTGTTGTTCGGTGGACAACGCTTTTTGCCTTAGTAGGTATTGAAGACTATTGTGATCAGTATAAAACTGATTTTTTTCCAAGAGAGAAAGTACCTGCTCTAAATACTTCATATGTTCCTTCCAAGTCTTACTGTAAATAAGAATATCATCAAAAAAGACTAGTACAAATATTCTAAGTAGGGTCGAAAGAGTTGATTTATAGTGGCTTGGAAGGTAGTTGGGGCATTCGTTAACCCAAATGGCATCACTTTGAACTCATAGTGACCTTCGTGTGTTTGAAAAGAAGTTTTTGGCACATCCTCTAGTCTTACTCGAATCTGGTAGTACCCCGACCTTAGATCCAACTTTGAAAAGTATTTTGCTCCATGGAGTTCGTCCAATAACTCATCTATGAAGGGTATAGGAAATTTGTTTTTTATAGTTATTTTATTTAACCTTCAATAGTCTATACATAGTTTGAAAGATCCATCCTTTTTCCGAACCAAGATTACTGGGGCTGCATATGGGCTCCTGCTTGTTGTAATAACCCCACATTTTAATAGGTCTTTAATTAGCCTCTCTATCTCTGTTTTATGGTGGTGAGGATATTGGTAGGGTTTGATATTAACTGGTGTTGAATCTAGTTTAACCTCGATTATATGCTCTATCTTTCTTTCAGGTGGCAACTTCATAGGTAAGTCTTGGAATACTTCGTCATATTTTTGGATTAATGCTTGAATCTCTGGGTGTTGAGATTGGACCATTTCTGCTGCTAATATCTCCATATGATGACATCTTGCCACTTAAGTTAGTGCTCCTTTTCGAAATAGTTTCGCCATTTGTCTTGTGGATATAATTCGGGTGGGAGGTGGCTGGAATCCGTATAATTTATCTTCTTCCTTCCCATTTGAATTTTATAAATAGTTTCAAGTGATTTGCAGAATAGGTCCCCAACGTTTGTAACCATTGAACTCCTAGGACAATGTCTACTCCACCCAAGGGTACTCTGTAGAACCCAGATTCCAATTCATAATCTTCTATCTGAAGCTTGACCTTGTGACACTTCCCCACTCCATCATTTTTTTTCCATTACTCTTATATCTACGGTTGGATATACGAATAGGTTTAATTTCTTTGCAACATTTATATCTATAAAATTATGGGTGCTCACTATGTCTACTAAAATGGTGACATTCTCCTTTTTTACGTGCCCCTTAGTTTTAATGTTTGTGGTTGTGCTATTCTTGTTATTGTTGCCAGAGATATCTTGGGCATGGCCTCTTCTGACTCCGTATTGGGGGCATCACCTTCCTCTTTACTTTCGTTATCTGAGTCACTATTAGATGTGTCTGATTCCTTCTCTGCTTCACAAGTATATAGTTTTTTGTTGTTGCATTTATGCCCTGGCGACCATTTGTCTCCACAATTTCTGCATCTTTTTCCCATCTCTTATCTGGTTCTTGCTGTCCACTTTCACTTTCCCTTAAAGGGGGTGGTATATACTTGTTAGATCTGTTTGGACTTGTAAACAACGATTTATATACTTTCCCTTAAGTATTTATTTGGCCCGTCTGGACTTGTAAACAACGATTTATTGAACTTGTTTTTTTGTTCAATTAGCCTTGCCGCGTGTCTAGCATCTTCGATAGTTTTAGGATTCCAAAGTTTAATTTCACTACGGATGTAGTCTTTTAACCCATAGATATACATCTGTAACAATTGTTCATCAGTGAATCCACTTTGCCTTGTTGACAACACCTCCCACTCGTGTGTATAGTCGTTTATGCTTCCCTTCTATTTAAGATGCACAAACTTGTTATATAGGTCATCATCCTCTTCGTCATGGAATCTTTTTAGTAGAGTAGTTGTGAAGTTTAGCCATTGGAAGGAACGAGCATCACATTTTCTGGACCACCATAGGTATCAGTCATAAGCTTCTCCTTCTAAACTGTTGGAGGCTATCATTACTTTCTCTCGTTTGCCTAGCAGGGGGTTTGATTCAAAAATACCATCCATTTTGTTGATCCATACGACAACTCCTCTATGGTCTTTGATGCCATATTTCAATAACTCCTTTTTAAATTTTTGGTAATCTCTGTCTTGAAATTTGTGCATATTTCTTGAAATATTTATTTCTAGTATTTCCTGGTGTCCTTGATCTTCTAAATTTTGCGATTCCGGACTTTGTAGTGGTTTTCGATAAGTTAGAGGCTCTGCAAATAATGCATCTATCCGTTCAGTTAATTGCTCGATTCTTTCGCTATGTTCATCTTGTCTTCTCGATGTTTCATTTTTAATATTATCTCGTTTACGTAGTTCTTCGTCCCATCGACTTTCAAAGAGTTCTAGTAATCTTTGCCCTTGTTGTATCAACTTTCAATTTTGCTTTCGCCTTCTAATAATTTATTGATTTTGTCAGTCATGTCTTTTTGTGATTTTTCCACGTTGCTGAGCCAATATCTTACACCGTTGATGTCATCTCTACATTTGGCTACGTCCGCTTTTAATTCGTCTTTGTTAACCATTTTTGAGGGATTGACTTTCTTTTTCGTTAAAACCCACCTTTAAAAGAATTGAATTATATATGATAATACAATCCAAAATATAATATATATATATATATATATTTTTTTTTAATGATAATGACTTATAATTAAAGTGAGTTAAGGTATTAAAAGTGGAAAAGTTAATTAGTTTGGAGGGTGTGAAAGTTGACTAAAAATTAAATCGAATTAATGAGATATTGAGAGGGGCACGATTTTAGGAAACGTCAAGATAGAAATTTAAAAACAAAATTGATGGTGGGGACGAAAAGTACGGTGTATAGATCAAGGGAGAGGGGGCCCCAGAACGTATGGCGGACAGGGGGAAGGTATGATGGTGAATAGGAGGAAGGTACGACAACGAATTTGTGGCAGGTACAGATTGTGGCGGTTGGTGGACTGTGGTACGTCTGACAACACGGAATGAGTGTATGGTAGCAGAGATCGTACGGCGGTGGAGATCGTAGTAAGTACGAAAGTCGTATGGTGGAATGTCTGTAGAAGTATAGAAGTAGGTATGGGAATAGTTGGTAGACGAATTGCAGTTGTATGTACAGATTGCGGATTTTTAACCCACAATTGCCTTCTGATTGTGCTCTGATACCTCTGATACCACTGTAGCAATTAACCTGTTATTGAATAGTAGACATAATATTTCTGATTTAAGTAATGATTGATAAATGAATAAAATATGATGAATAGATACCCTCGTGACGGTTTACTATATAGCATTGACTGGTCACGAGGTGAGGAGGGATGTGCCTCTTGATGAAGAGGTACGTGCCTCTTGATTATTTTAATTAAATTATTATTATTATGTTCGTAACATCAACCTATCAGTCAAAGTACTTTGGAACAGTGTTTTAAAAACTGTTGAACCGGAACCGGAACCGATCGGTTTGACCGGTTTGATGGTCGACCGGTTCAAACCGGTAAATAAACCGAACCGGTCGGCCGGTTTATGACCAAACCGGCCGGTTTGGTCCCAGAAACCTAAAACCCTCTAAAACCCCCTAAAACCTAAAACCTAAGTAACAGAGAAGTACCTGGCTCATGTTTTCTCATGCAAGTTGGAGTTGTAAGGTGTTTTGGTGTGCAGCTGAGGGTTATTTTGCCTTATTAATGCTATTTAAAGTGACATTCTCCTTTATCTTTCATTTTCATCCTTTTACTTAAATTTTTAACATTACCATTAATTGTTTTAGGATGTTTGAGAGTGGTTCCAACCTCATTGGACTTCATATGGAGAAAGTAGAATTTTAGGTCCCATTC
>ML778207.1:645776-663105 GCA_009831015.1 Picea engelmannii
GACCGGTTCATTACCGGTTCCGGTTCCGGTTCAGGTTGGACCTCGACCGGTTCCGGTACTGGTTTCGGTTTTTAAAACATTGCTTTGGAACCAATACTAGTAGTATGATGTTCAAAGTCAAGAGGGGATGGCCCATGGGTAGCTAATAATGCATGAGAAAATGCATCAAACTGATATCGAATATCCTTTTACATGTTGTCTAGTATGCCTTCCCTCTCCCTTGATTCATTAAGTAGTGTTTGAAAATCATGAGCATGAGTGTCTTCGAGCTCATTATTGCAATGCATCCATCTCTTAGCAAGGTCATCATACTTCTCAAAATAAAAGGAAGTGAATTTGCAATTTTCTAATGCTATCATCTAATGTACCTTTAGTACTTTTTAAAACACTTCTTGTACAAGGCCTTGATTGAGATGCTACATATCCTAGATGGACTTGACTTTTTCTTCCAACAAAAAGAGGAGAGGATCTTAATATTGTTTCAAGTCTCGATACTCACCAAAGCTTTAGACATTATCCCTTTGAAGTGGGACAACTTTCTCATGAAGTTGGTCATTGGAATCCTACAATGGAGGTCAACTGACCTCCTCAACAAGTCGGATATTGGTCTCTTGCAATGGAAGATTATGATTACGAAGACTGGAAGTATCATTCTGCAAAGAAGTAACTTCATTACAATGTTTGTCATTAGTGTCTTACAATGAAATAACAACGCTGCAAAGCTTGACTTTAGAGTCCTATAGTGAAGTAACTTCATCAAGAAGTTGGGCATTCGATTCTTTCAAAGGCGTGACCTAATTTTGAAGCCAAGTAATATTACAATGCAGTGAAGCAACTTCATTATGAAACTTGGCATTAGTGTCCCGCAAGGAAATAAATTGGTTTCTTCTTTCTCTTTTCTCACCATATTGTAGAAGGTGCAATTCCTTTTCCTCATGGCATTTCCAAAGAAATTCCTATTCATCAAGATCATCCATAGTGGAAGAAATGCGAAAAATATATGTATATTGTGCCACTTTTAGTATGGTGGGCTCAAGTTGTAAAGTGTCTTGGTGGGGTGCATAGAGTGCGAGGGCCCCACAACTTCAATTACCCTGAAATTTTAGATGAAGATTCATCACTAAGTGCTTCTCTTTCAATTCCTTTTGATGCTCAACAATTGTATGTTTGAGTAGAGAGAAAATCTTTCTACAATGCAATTTACTATTTAACATCAACAAACTGGGCAGTTTTGGAAGGTAAACTTTCAAAGGTTATATCTCCTATTGGAATGTTTATTATGACCCCTTTCTGGAAATCTCATGAAATTTTCTTTCAAATGGCCTTGGGGTGAACTCAATCGGATGGTTGAGTAGGGAGATATCTCTGTTGCAAGACAAATCATTGTTTTCTGTCAACTAAATAAGCATTTTCAAAAGGTCGAATTTCAGATGTGTTATCTCCCTCAATAGTCCTTACTACTTAGAACCTATATTGCAACACTTTTATGTAAAGCTATCAAAATTTCTTTCAAATAGAATTAGATGTGAACAATTTGACTTATATTTATCAAGATAACTGTGTCAAAATCTACAAACCCATTTTTCATGATAGGGCTATGATACCATGTTAGAAATTGTAGGGCATTAACATATTAAAACCAAAGCACTTAATAACAATCACATATAGAGAAAGATAACACAAAGAAAATCCTTTACGTAGTAATTAACCAAAAAACATTGACAATATGTCTAGTTGCATAATTTGCCATACAAAAATAATGCAAGTACTTGAGATGTATACGAGTACAAGAAGTACCCCTAAGGCATTGTGTTATAAATGGTGTTGGATGTCAATAAGATGTGATAATGAGACATCATAAGAAAGATAATTGAAGTACACAAGATGTGTACAGGTACAACTTTTACCCCTCAAGATAATATCAATAAATGATATAGTTCTCAACTTTCTTGTGTACTATTAGGCTCAACCTCTTACATCGATGTATTAGGTCGCATTGGCGTGGACCCTAACACCCACTAAGTGTGGTCACATGTGGACCACATAGGATGTGTGAAAGTAACCTACTGGGACAACATAGGTGCCCATCAATGGGCTATGACACAAGTCAAGATTTGCCCACATATCTCCAAGTTCCAACAAAGGTAGCACCTAATTTATGATAGTTTCACCTTCAATGTGTTCATGCATGCTGTTTGAAGTGTGTGTAGAGCCTTCTAAGCCAAAGTTTACATGGTCATAACCCTTAAGTCTCCTAGAGTGCCTATGGTTGGGGTGATCTATTACCCCCCATTCCTAGGGGTAACTAAGGAGATGATGTCTTGAGCCCCGTAGGTTGAAGACATGGAGTGCCGAGAGCCAAATGAGTCGACAAAGCCCCACATCACCATTGATTAGCAACAACAACGTCCACCACACCAGCTTGGCCCACAGAGGACAACAAGTATTGCTTGATGAGGTAACAAGTCCGATATTGTGGTAAGTGTCATTTTAATAATTGAAGCATTTGAACATGTTGCAAAGGGTCCTTTCTTGATTTTGAAAACGTTTGCTTGGAAATTATGCCTTTTGCCTCATTTCACCTTGGTGGTTGACATGTTTTCCTAGTAGGTGGGTCACCCTCGAGAAAAAGGTTGCTATTGGGGGGTCTCCTTGAAGGGTCATCGTACCATTCCCGCACATACTTGTCACTTTCCACACCTCTTCCCTTCCGTCTCCTCATCTTTTGGATTTTTCGGGCATATTGACCCAAGAAGGGCTTGTACCTCATTTCATGGGAAGAAGGGGCTAAAGGCCTAGAGGTTTGTAGCTGGAAAAAGATAAAATCCATATATTATCCTCTAGATGTTTTCCCTAAGGTCGTGAGAGCAATTAAACGCTTCTCCATAAAAATCAAGGACCTGTAAAATAAAACACATAACTAATAAATGTCCCGCTTGTTGAGGGAATGCATTTTGCGGTGTCTTTTACTTTCCTTGCATATGACACTATATGTGTTCTTAGCTTCAAGCGACATTGCGGGGCTCTTTACTTTCCATTGCACATAACATTCAATGCTTTGGACCATAATCAATTAATGGCAAATTAAGGGCTTGGAAAAAGGTTGCATTGCAAACAAGGATGCAACACACCCTTTACAAAGGCACCCATAAATGAGACAATATGAACCCTTGTATGTCAAGAAACCCCATGCCCAAAAGTCATACCCCCATCCACCTCATACTTTTTTACATGAATTAGAGAGGGTCTTCTCGAGAAACATTCCTTGACTTGGGAAATGATTTACCCAATAGGACACCATGACAACCCTCCCATACTTAAAATTTGGCAAGTTGTATAAGGTCTTTGAGCATTTGTTTATTTTGAAAAGGGGGGATCTGATGCACATGTTTGGTTGGTTCTTTTATTAAATATGGCTTACTTGGAAGTTGGCATGATACATGTGATTTGTGGACCCTTGGAGAGTGTACTTGTTTGTCTTTGCAGGACCTTGCCAGGTGAAAGCTTTTCCATGGAGGAACTAGGTCACTTGGATCTCCATAGGTGCTTGAAGCCCACAGGTTGGATGATGCGCCCTCACTCATTGCACGCTTTGGAAGATGAACGTTTCCTTGGGAGGCCTAGGACGTCATACCCTAACTTTTCTTAATGGGGTTATGATGATTATGGTGGTGATGTGATGTGATTTGATGGAGAGAGATGCACGATTTGACACTCTAGCACATGGTGACATGACACATGGCCTTTGGAGGCCCAATGATTTTCACCTAGAGGCTCAATGTCTCTCTTGGAGGCCTAACGTCACCCTTTAGAAATTAGGGCATGACATCACCCTTTAAGGGTTTTAATTTAATATTGTTTGGCTATTTGTAAAATGAAAAGACAAATTAGAGGGTCAAACCTCTTTTTATTTTGTTGTTGACTTGTAAAGTGGGCAAATTAGGGTTAGATGACCTTGTATAAATAAAGGTCATTTCGCTCTAATTTTATCATCATGGTTTTTGAGAATTACACTCTCGTGGCTGAAATTTTCGCCCTACTTGGGCAGTTGTGAATTTTCCAGGTCCTATCAATGTGCCTTCTTGGTCTATCTTTGACCAAAGAAAAGCTCTAAGTTTTCCCTGTCAGGTAAAGTATTTTCTGCTGTTTTATAACAGCCAACAGTCCAAAAGTATTTTGCTGATTTGTTACGGTTATGTTCTCGATTTTGGGTGCTCTAGCATGTCGTTTTCGTCACCAGAAATTAGTACATGCATCTCAAAATAAACATAACACACCTAAACATTGTTTACTGCTAAATATGAACAGATCTAAGAAACTAAATCATGCATTTGTAGACACATGTATTTTTGGTCAACATGACCCTGGATAAAACCCCCCCAGGGAAAACCAGTTTGGAATATGTGTGTATATATGAGGAAAGCAGAAGAAGGGTTACAGTAAACACAATATAGGAAAGAACCTGATACAATAGCAACTCCAACTGAGTTGATATAAAAGCCCGAAATCAACAGATGCACCCGAGAATGGTGCGCCCCTCATGCAAACTGCCAGAACCACTGAATCTGCTCCAACTGCCAACTGTGAGCTCAGATCTGGAAACCCCTCCACAGCAATGAAGCTATGCTGAATGGCAACCCTCTGCAACTGATCTCACTGTAATCTGATGGCTAGATATCCTACCAGGTACGAATCAACCTCCACAGCTAATGCGCCCCTCCCAGAAGTATAATAGCTCCAGTAAATAAACAAGGCAAGTAGCTCCAAGCCTCCATCAATGAAAGCAAACGACCTCCCTCAAACATCCTCACAAAACTGACCTCATCTCCATCCTCCAAGAGCTCCTCTCTCAACAAGCAAAAGACCAAATGAAGAATGCACCCCTCTTTGATTGGCAAAAGGAAACCTAGATATCAGGGGTGGAGATCATCTCATCTCCCATCTAATCGATGGTTGAGATCTCCCCATGAATATCTAAATCACAAACCCACTTTGGGTTAAGTTTCCTAAGTCAACTTATGTCTCTAATTCACCCCTTTGAATTAATAATCAGTTTTAGGCCAAAAGTGACAAAATTTCACTTTAACCAAAGTCAAAGTGAAATTAGACAAAAGTACAAGGTACAAAGTGTAATGTCCTTCCCTCATGTGCTAAGGAGGTCATAAGCACATGGGGAACACCTCCCAAGGTACAAAACTCAACACTCCCTCTTACCGAGGAAGGTGTTCCTCACCAAGCTCATCTTGTCTCTGAAATAGAGATGCTTGCCCCGTGGCAGGGCCTTGGTGAGAATATCTGCTACCTGGTCATCTGTAGATATATATTGCAACTGAACTGCCCCTCTTTGAACCCAGTCACGAATGAAGTGGTACCTGATCTCAATATGCTTCGACTGGTCATGAAACACTGGATTCTCAAAGAGTTTTATGCAACTCTGATTATCACAGTGAATGACAGTCGGAGACATCTCCTGACTGAATAAACCAACTAGCATCTTGCGAAGCCAAATGGCCTGACTGGCCGCCATATACTCTGCCTCGACCGAACTCAAAGCAACTGACTTCTGCTTCCGGCTGAACCAGGAAACAAGTCTTGACCCCAAACTGAAGCAATACCCTGAGGTGATTTTCCTGTCAACAACGCATCCTGCCCAGTCTGAATCTGTGTAGCCAACCAAACTGACTCCATCTCCCCTGACATAGTCTAGGCCAAAGTCCACTAACCCATCAACATATCTCAAGACGTGTTTTTCCCCAATCATGTGAACACTCCTCGGCTCAACCATGTACTGGCTGAGTGTGTTCACGACAAAACATATATCTGGTCTGGTGTTAGCCAAATACATAAGTGAACCGATCAACTGCTTGTATATTGTGGCATCCATCAACTGGCTATCTGAAGCACTAAGCTTCTTCCAGTTGGTGATCATAGGTGTAGACATGGGTCTGCAGTCCTCCATCTGAAATCTGCTCAAAATATCTGCTGCATACTTCCCCTGCCCGAGAAATATGTGACCCTCCTCCTGCCATACCTCCATACCCAGAAAGTAGTGCATCGATCCGATATCACTCATCTCAAACTTTGATGCAAGTCCCAGCTTGCACTCAACTATGAAATCCTGGGCTCCAGTAATGAATAGATCATCCACATACAAAATGAGAATGAGCGTGTCCTCACCTCTAATTATGAAATAGAGGTTTGGATCAGCATCGCTCTTCTCGAAGCCCATCTGAAGCAAATAAGTATCAATCCGTGAATACCAAGCTCGGGGAGCTTGCTTCAGACCATACAGTGCCTTCCTCAGAAGACACACGTGAGTCTCCCTGTCACTCAACTCAAACCCCTGTGGCTGCTCTATGTACACCTCCTCCTCAATAAAGCCATTCAGAAATGCGGTTTTCACATCTATATGATGAATGCGCCAACCCATCTCTGCTGCTATGGCAATGATAGTCCTGATAGAAGTGTATCTCGCCACTGGTGCGAAAGTCTCTGTACCTCATTTTTGGGATATTTGTTGTTGTAATGAGAATCATTGACTTGTTTGCAGTTTTATTTCTCTATTGAAATTTTGAAAATGTCTCTTGAATGGAGGGATTTTGTTGAAGGGTGGGTTTATTTTGTTGTTTTTGCCTTAAAGTTTCTTTTAGTTCTTTATTTTTAGTAGGTTCGATCCTTTCAATTGAGTGAGCCTAATGGCTTTTTCTCTTATAAGATAATTCAGCTATGGTTACTGAGTTTCTTATGTCTTCCATTCTAGTGAGCAAATTTTTCGTCTTGTTGCTATATTCTTACAAAATTCCAATTTGTTTGGCTTTTGTCCATTGTTGTAAAGCTTAGTAACATCATTTTGGGACAATAACTTTTTAATTATAGTTTTTTTGAGTTCATCCTAATTTTTAAAGTGTTATAGTTACTGGTTTCTACCTAACTTGTAGGAAAGGCCTAGTTTGGCCACCCAATACTCGAAACAATGAAATATGTACATAATACCTTGGAAATGCCACCAATTGTATCATATAACGTTTCCAAAATTGGAAACGTCATACCATATGGCTGACAACATTTCCAAGGCGTTTCAACCATTTCTAGTGATGTTTTGGGCACTTTTTTGGAAGTTTCCAAGCCCACCTAAATGCTCGAGAGGGGTGTGGGACCCATAGGAAAATATTTCCTTGCCCATGCCAATGACCTTTTAAGACAAAATCGAGATAGGGGATTGAGCTTTGAGGAGTTTGTCACTGTGGTAATTAATGGTAATATTAAATTCTTAAAGTAAAAGTATAGAAAAGTAAAATAAAGGAGTTGATAAAAGGATAGAAAAAGTAAGATAAAGGAGAAAGGTAAGATAAATGGGTTGATAAAAGGATAGAAAAGGTAAAGGAGTTGATAAAAAGATAGAAAAATTAAGATAAAGGAGAAAGGTAAGATAAAGGAGAATGTCAACTTTTACTTAAATTTTTAACATTACCATTAATTGTTTCGGGATGTTTGAGAGTTGTTCCAACCTCATCGGACTTCAAATGGAGAAAGTAGAATTTCATATCCCATTCAGAATTCAATAGACTTAACAATTTTTTAGGATTTTAGGGTTGGTAGGATTGTAGTGTTTCCATTGGATTCTATCATGTATGAGGGAATGGGATTGGATTTAGTCAAGGCCAACAAGCTATGGGATTTTGTGCCATGTAATCATCTATGAGAGTTAATATAGACATGGCTCTCCTTCTAAAATGTCATTTATGTGCATCATTCTTATTTTCTTGCAAGATAATGTGTTATTACAAATACAATAAACCTATATTTTTTGTATTTTTTATATACCACATTTCCTCCATGTATCCATTTGTATTTTTTTTTTTTTTGGGGGGGGGGTCATGTTTCTAGGCGTTCCCATTTTGGAAACTTGAACATGTTTCCCAATTTATGGATCTTAGGTTTCTACATTATTCCACCATTCTTTAGTTAAAGATTTAAAATGCAAGGCCATGATTGTTGCATTGTCTTTTTGGTAGGTTTTGCATAATTAGAAATAAAATAAATTATTTGAAGATGACTTGAAAAGTACATCCACTCCCTTTTCCATTGAACTTATGGAAGTTTTACCCTCTTAAAGTCTTTTCATTTAGGCTCTTCATTGGTGGTAGTGGGTTGTCATCTACGATGATAACTAATAACATGATTTCGTCATTTAGCAACATGTTTGTTACTTGTCATTCTCCGTGTTTGCTTTTGCTATTGCTTATTATATTTTCATATTAATGCCCATGAAAGACCAAAATAGGTAAATGGGACCAGGATGAACAACATTTGACAACAAAAAAAGGTGCCTCGAGCATCTCCTAAGCAGTGCAAAAACTTTGTTTAAGGAAAGAAAGAAAGAAAGAAAGAAAGATTAGACAATAAAATAGAAAAAAGGGAGGGAACCCAAGGAGTTGTTAGATTTTCATTAGTTTCATTAACATTAGATTTACCATAGCATTTTTATCTTCTTTTAACATTCAATAATCATATACTGAAATATATAAGCAACAGATAAACAAGCACAAGAGGACACAAAGATTTATCCTGGAAAAACCCCAAATGGGGGAAAAACCCAACCAACTTTTCTTAGAGAGAATCTTTCCAATATTCCAATACAACCATGAACAAGCTCTATTCACAAGAGCAAACCAACAATAAAAAAACCCTTATGAAAAATACTTATCTTCTTCTTGTCAAACCCTAGTGAGTGTAGACAACTGAGCAACACCACAAAACTAGCTCAAGATAGGGGCATCACTAGAGCAAGATAGCGCACCATAGAATTGGCACAACTGGCAAATGGTAACAACAACTGCAACTGTAATTGGCACCAAGCAACTGGGCAGCACGACACAACCTTAGCACAACTCCTCCAAAAGTAGCGCATAAGAGAAATCACCAAGAGCCACCAAGAATATCCTTCCCCAAGTGGGGTGCACTCTCCAAGAGAACCAAAAACTAGAAATAGCGAAACTGCTGCAATTGCCCAGTGCGCACTGCAGAAGGAGAATTGTGTGGCTGTACAAATGAACTGACCTAGACTTGTATTTATACTAATCTGGGTGCCTGTCTGGGGTTGATTCTTATTGTGGATCTTCAAATTTACATTATTCTTTTCCGGGGTGTTCTTCAACTGTTCAATGGTCTTCCTTTGACTTCTTGGAATCTTCTTGTTCTCTAAGAAAAGTTGTCTAGGAAGAAAATACCTCCCGCAGCTACCAAAAACATCAACAAGAGTATCCTAAGAAAGTGAGAGATAATGCTCCAAGAGACGAAAGCATCCTAGTGACAAGGCTTCACCATGACAAGTCCTCTTGAAAACAATTGAGACTATGGAGGCCAAGGAAGACCAACAAGCTGGCCCTCTTTAGAATCAGAAGAGGAGCCATCATCATCCACCACCACAAATGTGCGATGGCTGAGCTAGATGATGTCCTTCGGAGAATGGCCAGGGCTGAGAGGACCGGGTTGTACTATCTTGGGGTGAACAAGTTGGGAACCTCTTGTTGTACCTCCCTTAACATCCAAGGTCAATGAATCCCTTTGGGAGGGAAGACACATGTTGATGAGCATCTATTTATGAGCTTGGAGAAGCACATGAAGGATCGAGCATTACAATAAAAATACTGTTAGCTGGCCTGTAATGCCCAAAATTATTCAATGATACAAGGAAATATGTACACTCTTGCAAGTTGCAACCAATGCTAAAGAAAAAAAAGACCTCAGAAAGGACTGAATGGATTTACATCTGAGCCTTCCCTAAAGTGTATTTGAACATTGGGGGTTGGCCTTTAAACATCCAAGTAGTAAGGGAAGATGCAAATACATCATTGCAGCTACAGAATACCTGATAATGTGGGTGAAAGCTTGAGTACTTCCAAACATCTTAGCTTAGAGCATGTTAGAGCATCTAATAAAAGATACCATAACACATTGAGGATGCTAGCTTGTCTAAGAGAACAAGTGGTAAACACATTTTGAATCATGTTATTAAGCACTTACAAAGGAATTGGTGCATGTTGGACGTCAAGCCACTATTACTCTCGAGTAAATGTACAAGTGGAAGTTTCTGACTATATTGTCATTTCTTTGAAGAAAATAAAGATGCTTCTGTTTGATTACATCAACAAGAGCCTTAGATTTTGTTTTAGAATTGGCAATCATAAGTCATACCTGCTTTGACTGAATTACTATGTGCATTGAGGCAGAAATAACTTTAAATGGGTTATCACCTTTAGGGGTCAACAACATTTAGGATAACAATGCCTTTTAGTGGGTTATCTCCTTTTGGGTTCAATAACATGTATTATTTATTTGCTGAACTGAGTTGGGAATACCTTTCAGTGGTTT
This sequence comes from Picea engelmannii, assembly GCA_009831015.1. Classification (NCBI taxonomy): domain Eukaryota; kingdom Viridiplantae; phylum Streptophyta; class Pinopsida; order Pinales; family Pinaceae; genus Picea; species Picea engelmannii. Next base: position 656,151 of record ML778207.1, read on the forward strand.
AACACCATTGGGGATTAACATCCTTTGTTCTTTCATATTTACAAGTAATGATAGATGTAACAAATTGATGGAGCCACAGTTAGGACCATGTGAGTTTTTATCACATGGGATGTTTGGTGATGGTCATATTTATCCGTTCACTCAAAGTACTTGACGGGATGGTTGAATCCAATGTGGAAAAAAACGTCTAGAAATTGACTTTCTAATTTTTTCCAATTTATTCCCCTGTCGAGAATTTGCCACCTAAAAATCACAAGTTTTTCTGAATTTTGAATAAATTGCAATTGCTTCCAAAAGCTCACATTTGTTTCGAAAAAATCTTCTGGAATGAAAAATAAACTTATGAGGGGCGATTTTGTGTCTCATTTGACTCGTTTTAACTCGCTGTCTGCATGTTTGGGAGAGAAAGGAGCGTTCTTATGTGGTTTGAGTGGGAAAACTTGGTGCTTAATTGGTGTCAACAAATCTTTCTGTGATTTAGATTTAATTGAAAAAATGTAATATTCTGCAATTTTTATTGCTTGCCAAGTAATTCCTTTTTTTAACTGAGTGTTTATGATTTTTCCAGTTGGTGAGCCTGGCCAAGTTATTCCCAAGTCCGAGTTTGAGTGAGTTGCATTGCATTCTAACATTATTTCTTGTATGTACATTTAACTTTTGTGGTGTAGAGTTCAGTAATTGTGATTTATAACAACCAGTTTAGGTATTCATCTCACAACCAAGTCGATGGCACATTTCTTAGAACACGAACTTTGGTTGTGTAGGATAGCATATAGGCTTAAGCACCATTTCCTGGTTGGGGGCAAAATTTTGCCAAAATTTGTGCCAGGCAAAGATGCAAAAGTTAGAAGTACCACAAGTTCAAATCTATGACAGTATTCTCCAGCTGCATTAGTGGCCAATTCTAGATGATAAGGAGAAGACATTAGTTCCCCAAAGATACTTTTATTGGCATAAGGACATGCACCATTAGACAGCAGTAGATCACTAGGTACATAGTCAGCCAAAAAGACAGCTTGCCTTAGCAAGCAAGGTTTTCAATCAATGAAGAAACTGCTATTTTGGCAAACAAACCAGCAAAAGACTATGCATGCCATAAATAGATTAGTGTTGGAGGAAATTTATCATAAGAGGAGATGATTTTGTGGAACAATGAAAGCAGGAGATCCAAAGCATAGATCGCATATTAGGACAATACCAAAGTGCTCAGTAATCTCATGAATGAGTCGAGAAATAACTTTTAAAGCAAATCTCCCGAGAAAGCGGATTCCATCTTCACATGGATTTGGCCTCCTATAAAACCCCTTTGAAGTCTCTTCTAGATTGCAATTACATTACCAAAAAGATCCATAGCAAGCCCATAATTAAGGAGCTCCGCTTCTCCTGTAACCACCATTCAGCAAGAAGTTCAAGAAAGCAAGAAAAAGGAATATTCTTTATAACAGTGTGGGCCCTTTTTGGAACCTCTCTATTTTAGGTATTGAAGCTTTTGGTGAAAGCTCTGTAACTCTGGAGTAGGTCATCAATTGGTGACTTCCCTTTCAAATTCACTTAAGCAATTAGTTGACTACTTTAGTTCAAACAGGTACAGCTATCTGTCTTCAATGCACTCTTTTAAGTCTTTTAGGTGACGTTTATTAGTTATCTCAATCCCCTTTTACATTTTATCTGGCTTAAGAGTGCTCGATTTTAATCCTGAACACAAGGCTTAAAGGCTCACATACACTAGAATAATGCAGGACATTTTTTTTCAAAACATTTGTACTTCTTTGTCCCTTTTGAATACATTAATGAGTTACTGCTGTTGTTGGTTTGTTCAGGGTGTACTGGCACATGGTTTTGGGAATTGGGAGGCTATCTTCGGAGACAATAGCCTAAACTTCAGAATTTCTGATTCCTTTTCAGAGACTGGTAATCACCCGGATCCTAAAGATTGCATGAAGCGCCTCAGATTTATTGGAGGTCATCTGCGCCGTCGTCTTCGTAAGCTCAAGGTTGTTCTCATTACTTGAACACATGTTTAGCTCTTGAATGCTCTTGTATGGTTAAAGTGTCTCAAAGTTTTTGTTTTTTGACAGTTTGGTGGATTTGTAGGTGATTTTTTTAATGGAACCTAAGATACTAGTGCTATGTATGTGAATTGTCCTCTAGGCGATAACTTGTAGGTCACGAGTAAAATATTATAGGAACAGAATCGATATTTGTCATCTTGGGATACACGCTTAATATTCAACTTGGATGACAAAACACAAGAAGTGAAAAATGATTGGAGCTCGCAGTACTTAATCTGCAAGAAAAAGTTTATAACTCTTATTTAACGGATCTACTCATTATTGCTATGCAGGATACTTTTGGGCTGTTAACTCAAAAGGAATAAACTGAGAATTAACTTAATCCCCAGCAATTGACCATTATCTTGTGGCAAATATTTTCTGAATTACTAAACTTGTGTAGTTTTCTAAAGGCCTATGTATTTTTGTATCTATTTTTCCTATAAAAGTTTCCTCTTTCCTTTGCATTTGGTTGTAAATAGTGATTTTCTACTAAAAAGATGCATTTCATTCTGTAAATCTAAATTTGTCATAGGCACACCCACAATAAATTTAGTACGTATTGCTAGGCTTAGTCATGAGCACAACAAACCATGAAACAAGGTGGAGCTCTCTTGAGGCAGCATAAATACATAAACCAAGTTACTGTTTGAAATAATGAAAATAGTTGCAGGGTTTTATTTTTTATGAGCTTAGGGATTTTCTGAAAAACAATTTCATAATTTATCATTTTATGCTAGGGTCCATCATCCTTGGTGTTTGGCCTTTTGTACACATGGACCTCTTTTTTTTGAAAAAATCTTATATTAACAGAAAATCATATATTTACAAACGCCTAAAGGTAGTAAGATCTACGGATTACAGTCAGACTTTCAATAAAGTTAGAATAAGCAGAAACAGACAATATTTTTACATCCTCGACCAATAAATACTCTTTGGATGTAGTTACTGTTTAGTAATTTACATAAGGTATGTTAATGCTGGCAGCTGTACTATTTAATTTTATGGATTTGTTATGAAATGGTAAATCCTTAACTTTCTTGTGTAAAATTTTGAATATTTTATGTATATTTCATATCCACAGTTATTATCGAGTTTTACCAAATTGTTCAGTTGACTCCCTATTTTTCGTTTATCAAGTCATTGCCAAGTTTGAGTTGTGTTACTTTGCTTCACAACATGCTTGATGTTTCTTCATCTTTGTTTGGTGGGATTTAGTTTCCTCATGAAGGAAAAGGTGCGATTGTGAGGAAGAGTCCCAATCCTTTATCTATTATGTTACAGGTAAGTCACATGAGCCTCTTATTCCATCAGTCCACGTGAGCAGTTCCCCTCTGGGGAAAGTTTGCAGCCCTTTAAGATGCATGGTCAAAAGTCTGCTTCCAACTTTATTCTGTATTTCCTAGCCAATATAAGCTAGTCCTCTTGTGTTGGTGCACATGTTTGAGTTGCAGCTGCAATCTCTTTATTGCTTTGAGAATGGTGAGACCATTCTTGATTTCCTCTTTGCAAGATAAGAGCATTTTCCTCCTTTGCATCACAAGGTGTTATTCAATATGTGACTCTCATCTAAAGGGACATTTTATTCCTAGTCTACATCAGGTCAAGCATTTTGCATCACCCATAGGATTTCCTTTCCCTACTATTGTCAACGTAATGGCTGTGCCAAAGCTTGTAAAAAGACCCTTGTTACTGCCCTAATGAAGAAAAATAGTTAGTCCCTTAGAGATTGGCATTGTTACCACCTGAAAATGCAAGTCCAATTTGCATTTTGAGGCATTCTTTTCAGCAGCATTGCACGATGACATATGAACTTTGGAAGCTTGAGATGAATTAGTGGTTTGAGCCTCATCTGGTTTAGCATGCATATCCTCGTGATTACCTTTTCTTTCACATGGTTGAAGGATGTTTATGTCTTTTGAGGTGTGTTTGATAGTTGAGTTCACATATCTAGATTCTAGAGGCAATCTTGCACATTTGGTAGAGATTCACCTTTTGGGGCACTTATCTACACATTTTTATGCATATTTCTCTATTGGAGGGTGCCTTTAGGATGTCTTCACAGTATTCAAGGCACAAGTTACATATTTGGAGGCATTTCATACCGTTGAGTCTCCTTTGGGTGTCATCACACATTGGTCAAGACATTTTATGTATTTGGATGTATGATTCATTATTGTATAACCTTTGGCATAGGGCAAGCTTCTAGGAGGGCGCCTTGCATTTGGTGTTGACACATGGCACAAAGCATCTTTCTAGGTGGAGCGACTATCATACAAGGAGGGTTTTGGGTGATACTTATTGATCATGGAGCCTACTTGGGTGACAAGTGGCATCTATGAATGATTCAAGAGAGGAGTTATGGTATATTACATGGATGTTATGATTCAAAGCACACATTCCAAGAGAGGAGAAATGTCCCACCTTATAAGGAGGTATTTGAGGGTTTCATGGCATAGTTTAGGATCAGATGCACAAGAATAGAGCACTCCACATGATAAGGTTTCTTAATGCATAATCCATGTCATCACGACTGAGAAAGAGGAGTCTTGCACATATTTTTGAGGAATGCCCTAGATTAAGGGGATTTTGAAGTTGTTTTATGGTATAATTAATAAAAGGTACCTAATCTAGGAGAGCTCTCCACCCAAGAAGGAATCCAAGGCACTTCTTAAGGCAAAGAATGGCACATATTCCTAGAGCACTCCATATAAAAGGGTTATGTTAACTACTTGGCACATATATTGTGCAATCACGAGAGCATCTTGAGGAGCACCCTAGTTAGAGGGGTGACAAGTTGTATTTGGAATCCATCTTCAAGATTCAAAGTCCATATCAAGAGGAGTTCTCATCATCCAAGGATTTTTATTGTTTGATGTAGTCAAAGATATGGAGCGCTTTAGTTATGGAAAAGATGAGTGGCAATGTGGACCATGTCAATTTTCTCAACCAATCAAAACAGGCCAGCGCTCTATGTGAAAGAACTTCTAGTACATTCTTTGAATATTTTATTGTTGAGTTAGTTAGGATTTAAACCTTTAAAAGAAAGGCTTCATTTTACTCGATGAGGGTGGATTTCATCTTGCTGAAGTACCCTACTCTAGTGGTTGGGCGAGGAGGATATCTTGAGCAGATTTGAGACTGATCTATAATTTTCAGGGGCTGTAATGTACATGTAAGGCTACTATTTTGTACTTGTAATATTTCTTCTTTACTAGAACATATCTTTACGTCTATGGTGGGTTCGACCAGTAAAAGAGGTGCTGAAAGAGAGATCTGCTAGTCTTCTTGAAGCCATTTTGATACCAGATCTGATATATGCAGTGTTCATGGCTGTTATTCTGTAGAAGATTTTCCAACTGCTTCATATTTTCAGTATTTTATGTCCTATATTGATGCAAGTACTCGATGATATCATGATTGTGCTGACGTGTCTATTTGAGCATTTGTACATGGCTGTAAGTGTAATTACAGATTTGATATAACTGGTAAGTAATGCTGTTTCGGTATGTTTGATGAGTTGTCTTGCCTTGTAATCAAGTTCTAAACACTTAGCATTATTCTCGACTCCATAGCCCTGACCCCTTGGATAAGGCACTTGTCAACTTGAAATCACCTTAAACCTTCATTGAATAACCATAAATTTTTGTTTTGCCATATCTGAAATTTGTAAATGATTTCAAGGATAGATTTGGAAATCCTAAATAAGGGTTCCCCCCTTTTGTTGACAGAAATCCAGCCTAAAGTGAGGAGGACGACCACTGAGGTGACAGTGGGTGGTGTCCTCAAGTTGCCCTAGGGTTTGTGCTTGGTGATTGGACTTGCTTGGTGATTGGACTTATCTTTGAGTGTAGATCTTGGAGGTGGGATTCAGTAGACATGGCTATATCGATGTAATGAGATGTTTTGATCTATCTTTCTCATCTGGTGACTCCATTGGTATGAATATTATGTGTTGCAAATTTCATATCAGCTTCACAGTTTGAAGAAGAATGGATTTTGTGGCTAGGTTGTATTCCCCTTTGGATATTTCTAATATTGAGGGTTTCCCTTATAAATCCCCTAGTTCAAAGCATGGGCTTCCAGGTTTTGATGGAGACGTTGCCACTTATGTGGAAGAGCATATTTCTACGATTATTTGTGCATGGAGGATGTATTACATGATGATGTTACCATGCAGATTTTTGAGAATGCATTTGAATAAAGAGTAAGAGAATGGTTTGATGATCTACTCGAAAAGAACATTTCCTCTTGTTTGAGGGAGTTTTTAAGAAGAGACGGGGTAAACAGGAAATCTGTAAAAAGAAAGGGAGATACGGGACCTAATGCTTGCATGTTAGATTGACCCCTTAGAGGCTCTTTGGGATGAAATTAAGGATAATATGAGGAATTGAAGTCCTTGGCCAAGTTTCTTGCAGAAAAATATGGTAAGCCGAACCATGAGGAGCATGAAAATGAGTTTTATGAAGATTGCTTGGATGACCATCTTTCTCTTTCATCACATGAGTTAATTGCACATGAGATTCTAGATCAAGATGAGGAGCTTCAAGACACCATTGCATATCAAGAAGAAGACTTGAATATTGAGACTTGTGGTGGAGTTTCTATTGAGGATGATGTACTCCCTCTTGTTCCCGAAGAAACATCTTGTACATACTTGCATGAAGAAGACATTTCAACAACAACCACATCTTTCATCATTGACAAGTGTTCATTGTGATTTTTTGTTAGAATTAGGGCAAAGAACAGAACAGTAGTGTCTTTTATTTTCAGTGAATAAAACAATTAGATCTATAGATCAACAAACTCAAGACACTTTAACTAGTATTCAGATCTATTAGATCTAAAGACAGACAGCAATAAACTCAGTAAAGATTAGGTCTGAAGATCAGAAACAAAACTCA
>ML778207.1:685025-722112 GCA_009831015.1 Picea engelmannii
TTTTCCTCATATATACATATAGATCTCAAACTGGTTTTCCCCGGGGGGGTTTTGTCCAGGGTCATGTTGACCAAAAATACTGTGTCTACAAATGCATGCTATTAGTTCTTAGATCTGTCCATTATCAGCAGTAAACGATGTATGAGGTGTGTTGTATTTATTTGAGTTGCATGTACTAATTTCCTATGGCTGAAACGACATGCTAGAGCACCCAAATTGAGAATACAACCATAACAATCAGCTTAAAATAAACATGACTGTTGGCTGTTATAAAACAGCAGAAAACTAAAACAAGACAGCAAAAACTTAGAGCCTTAGCTTGGTCAAAGACAGACCAAGAAGGCAAGCTGATAGGACCTGGAATTTTCACAAACACATCACCAAGACCAAAAGAGATAGACCCTTCATATGCACCCTTCTTCCTTTTGCAGTTGCAACTCTCTCCACCAAACTTGCGCTATAGATCAATGAGTGAGTGTCAAATGAGGAAGGCGTCACCCTTATTTATACTAATCTGTCCAGTGACTTTTCTGGCAGGGCAGACCTGACTTTCTGAAAATTATATTTTCTGTTTATCTTTTTTGGCAGGGCCGACTTGACTTCTGGAGCAATATAATTCTTCTTTATAATTTTCTGTGAGGCCGACTGGGATCTTCTTGAGTTCTTGACATCTTCATCTATAAGAAAGGTTATCCCGGAGGTGAATACCTCCCGCAGCTACTAGAAACATCAACACAACGTTCAAGAATCATTAAGGTGATGCAACTTGCAATTGCCTGTCTTCCTCATTCTCTCTTGTTAACATGTGAATGCTTATGACTATCCCTAGAGAAAATATTTCCCACTTTTCTTTTTATTTTCAGGGAATAAACAAAATGATAAGTCACAAGGATTTACAATAATGATAACTCCAGCCTCTGTCAAGCACTCTTGTTAAAACTATTGTTTATTGGACAATAGTTCATGTCATGGTCAGTTTATGCAGAATCATTCACATCAAAAACAATTTTTGAGGTACAACGTTCAAGAATCATTAAGGTGATGCAACTTGCAATTGGCTGTCTTCCTCATTCTCTCTTGTTAACATGTGGATGTTTATGACTATCCCTAGAGAAAATATTTCCCACTTTTCTTTTTATTTTCAGGGAATAAACGAAATGACAAGTCACAAGGATTTACAATAGTGATAACTCCAGGCTCTGTCACTTCTTTGATTAAGAATTTCTATATTTGAATGGATATTGCTATGAGGATTCTGAGTATAGTTGCACACTTTGTTTTAGACAGGTCAAAGCGGAGTCCAGACTCCATTCTACTACACATTTGCATTTGATCACCTTAAAAGGGTCCTAGAAATCATTTGAATACATCAATGGATTTGCTGATCATTGTTTAAACTTTAAATTAACCACTTATGACAACATCGAAACAAATTTTCCTTCAACCTCAAAGATGTCAGCTTTGTTACATTGTACAAATGATTTCTCTTAGAAGAAATGAACATGTGATTCAGAGTCTACATGGCCCAAGTTGTATAATAAACAACGAGTTCACGGTCAAACACTCTCGAATCAGAGTCTTTGTAGTTCAGAATGGAAAAAGTATGATTTCAAGTCAAAATAATAAATATGCATAGCGGTGATCAATAAAAAAGGATTTAATAGGCGATAATTAGATTTTTCACTTCAAACTTTGATGTAGACACATTTTAGTGATTGGACACATTAGATCATAAGTACTATTATCATTCTTTGAATATTTTAATATAATTCTATTCACTTTTCAGTTTGTTTCCCAGTTTTCAAGAATCCTTGTTTCGTGCATCTTTGGAAATTCAAACATATTATGTTTTGACATTATTATGGTTAATGGCTGCAGTCTGCAAGATATTATTATAGTGTCTATTATAAGTTAATGATATCCTAACCTTGTGGGATTGATAAGTTACCTACGAAAGAAGTCGGCTTGCTTGGCCTGCAAGCTATTTGTTCATTATTTATTTTTTAAATTCCAAACCACTCTAGGAAAGAAATTGGTATGCAACAAAGCACTTTGATGGGTTTGACTATGGTGATGTGCTCAACCGTATAGTTTTGTATTTTATCGAGATAAACTTGCTCTTCTGCCCTTTGTGTGAACTTTGTAATTTGAAAACATTAGAGTTGTTGGTTTATGATTTGTTTGCTAGAATGTCAATAAATGGGGAAGATATTCCCAAATCTTGATTTGTTTCTCTTTTCTTGTATTCTTTTCTGGAACTGGTCTGAAATTTCATGAATGCCCTCTGATATTGTTTTAACAGTGTCTGAATCTTATACTGAAGCTTAGCATTTTTATGTTATTAGGCTCGGCGTAAGCGACATTTTTTTGATGACAAGGAGAACGAAATCTCCACAGAGCCAAGACGTCTCAAGCGTACTCGTCCTAACATTCCACGAACTCCAGATGGGAGGCCTATTCTTCCACTTGCTCTAACAGAACGTCTTACCATTGTGGATCTTGTAAGTTGTGTTACAGTATAAACTTCTTAAAATATTTTGGAGTTTGTGCATTTGGAAGTTGAGAATTTACTTGAAGCTATCTTGTATAGTTGTTCGAATAATCTTAATAAAGAGTATTGTTATTCATAGAGAATTGAGGAATGTAGAGTATTGATACTTTCTCTCAAGTTATATTAAAATTTCATTAATATCTATGTGTGTTTGCAAGGTAAATAGTCTGTTTCTGCTTTTACTCATCTGTATATTGGATGATGTGCCTATTCAGCAGGCCCGGACGTTTGATGGGCTCCAAATCCAGTACAGCATGCATAAAGCATTCAAGACTTCCATTGATATGAGTAGTGTGCAACTCATGGATGTGCTTAGCTGTGATTCTGCATGGCAAGTTCCTTCAAGAGAAAAATCATGTCCATGGTTGAGATATTTTCTCGATTGAGCCATTTTCTTTGACATCTTGCTTCCTTGAAGTCTCAACCTCCTCCCATAATCGTAATTAATTGGTTCCAGAAGCTTAGTTTATCTGCTGTATAGCTTTCAGTCATACTAGGTGATTGAGAGAAGCTGTAAATTTATGAACCCTATAAATCAATGACTGAAAAAACCAAATGTTCCATGGGGACACGTTCCTAGGGGTTGGGGATGTGCCCCTTGTGCTTCCCCCACTCCCTGGACTTGCGGACTTCATTGGCAAGGTCCCCTGCTGTCCCATGTACGCCTCTGGTACTTGTGGTACATGGGGACTTCATTGGGTATGTCCATTGTCGTCGCATGTATGGCACTGGTACTTGGGGACTTCACTGGGGATGCTGCCTGCAGAAATGGGATACTCCCAGTACGTAGGGGGTACACTGGGATTCCCTCTACAGGGGCACATTCTCATAAAAACAGAAAATAAATATAGAAAACATATCTTTTTTTCTTTGAAGCATGGTGACAGTTCCACCACTCTCACCTTTCATTTTCTTGTCTATATAACCCTCCCAAACCCTGAATTGTTTCTCACCTAAAACATGCTAGTTGGAGTACATTAAGGAGGTTGAAGTTGGTTTTTTGTGAACATCAAGCTTTCAAAGGAAGAAAATTCTGCACAAGGATTTTCTATCATATTCCAGTGAATTTCAGGTCCAGCAAACATTCTTTGGTGAAAATTTAGAAGCATATATGTTTTTTTGTTTCTTTGGCTGGAAAAGTTAGAACAACAGTTAAATTTGAATTAAGGTCTGGCTGTCTTTACATTACCATAGATGATGATGATAGTGTTAAGTTTTGAGCTATTATTAGTTTTCTTTTCAATTTACTAGATAACAATAGCATAGGTAGGATCACTGAGAGAAACACAATCACAAGATACACAACATTTATCCTGGGAAACCGTCATGGGGGAGAAAACCCAACAAAAACTTCCTTAATATAGATAGCCAATACAATGCCAAGACAATAAACCAAAACACTAGAGAATATCCAACACTAAGCAATGCGCCTCTCTCTTCCTTCTTCTCCCAATTGCAGCTACCAAACTTGCGCACTGGATGATCGAATGAGTGAGTGAGATAATGAGGTGCTGGCTGGCAAGTGCTGGAAAGGTGTCTCTTCACTAGGCAGGGCCGACTTGTCTTCTTAGTGGTTAAAACCACTTTAATTAGGCCCGGGGGCCAACTTCTTAATTTGCATAATACAATTAGGGTTTGACCAATTCGCAAAAGGGGATTTGGTCAATTATAATGCCCGACATGATCAATCCACAAAAGGGGATTGATATAATGAATAATGACTCAATAATAAATAGAATACTCTTTGCAGTTACAATATTTCAACACTCCCCCTTAACAAGAAGGGTATTCCACAATATCATCAGGAGAGAGAGAGGGCAGGAACATCAACAACATCTGAAACACTGACTGACATATCTATAAATCATCGGAAGTTTTTCTCATCATCAATATCATCATCCACAACAAGGAGCTGGAATGGCATCATCATCATCTGCATTAACATGGATTAGTATAACACTAATACATCATCATCATCATCAATAACAACACAAGGTTGACACAACATCAACAACAACAACAACAACATCACAACACTAGGCTGGAAATCTTCAGCACGAAGCTGGCATCTCAACAACATCAACAAGAAGTTGGAAATCTTCAGCACGAAGCTGACATCTCAACAACATCAACACGAAGCTGGAAATCTTCAACACAAGGTTGGCATCACAACAACATCAGCACAAAGCTGGAAATCTTCAGCACGAGGCTGGCATTGTTGAGATTTGGGTACCTTGGAAAGTGGTCCCCATGTGTTTATGAGTCTCTAAACACAAAGGGGGAGACTATTACCCTTGTACTTTACTTTATGATTCTAATTTCACTTTGACTTAGGAGATTTAAGTCAAAAGTGAAATTGTCACTTAAGTCATAAAGTGACAATTAATCAACAAAGTGGGTGAATTAATAGACATAAAACAACTAAGGAAAGTGGGTTTCCTTAGTGAGATTTTTGGATTAGATTTCACCCATTGATTAGACTTGGCTAGATTGGATCTAGGCCATTGATCTTTTAGGGCTTGGCCAATGGAGGCTAAAGGAGGGTATAGTGAATTTATGAGACTCATTCTTCACTTGTGAGAAGAGGAGAAGAGGAGGAGAGCTAGGGTGCATTTCTTGAGGAGAGGAAGGCGCACTTGTTGGAGGGTTTGCCCATTTGAGTGAGGGAAGGCGCATCGGCTTGGAGGAGGTGCTTCCATGGAGGAGGAGGCATACACTAGAGCTCGAGCACATTCTATGGTCTAGGGCGCACTTGGAGGAGGAGAGGCGCACTTCATGCATGAGAGACTTGTGTGAGGGAGTTGCACACTTGTGAGAGGGAGCCTTAGTGAGGAGAACTAAGGGCGCACTTAGTGGGAGGCTATTGCTAGAGGAGAGGGCGCACCAAAGCTAGGTGTGCACCATATCTTGGAGGAGGGTGCACTTTGAGAGAGGGCACAAACTTCAAGGGAAAAGGCAAGGGTCACTCAAACTTCAAGTGGGTAAAGGCAAGATCATGGCATCTCAGTGGTAAAGGCAAAGGCTCAAAGACAAAGGCATCAAGATAAAGACAAAGCAAGCAAGAGGAAGAAAGGCTCACCAAGGCAAGGGGCACATTACTTCACAAGGCTTGTGGGGAGGTCTTCAAGGAACTCCAAGGCATCCGAGAGTGGTTTCTATTGTACCGGGTTCACTTGTATATGTTTGCTGTTTTGTACATTTTGCTTTGAGGCCTTCTATATATATCTGCTCCAAATTGGTTTTTCCCATGGCAGGGTTTTTCCAGGGTCATGTTGACCAAAAATCTATGTGTCAATTTTATGCATGCTTAGAAGTGTAGATCAACATTTTAAAGTTAAAGATTTAGAGGTAGTGTTATGTGTTTTGATGTATATTGCATGTGCTAACATTGGGTAAAGAAAACACTTGCAAGGGCACCTCAAAAGGGCACTTAACCATCAAATATTGAGCAGAAAGTTTGGTGACTGTTTGCTGTCCTAAAAACAGCAAGAAAAGACATCCACACAATTGAAACTTAGAGCCATACTAAGGTCAAGGACAGACCTTAGATGGCAGCCTCATAGGACCTCAGAAAACATCAACAACAACAACATCACAACACGAAGGCTAGAGCATCATCAACATCAGCACTAGGCTAGAAATCTTCAGCACGAAGCTGGCATTTCAACAACATCAGCATGAAGCTGGAAATCTTCAGCACGAAGCTGGCATCTCAACAACATCAGCACGAAGCTGGAAATCTTCAGCACAAGGCTGGCATCACAACAACATCAACACGAAGCTGGAAATCTTCAGCATGAGGCTGACATCACAACAACATCAACACGACGCTGGAAATCTTCTGCACAAGGCTGGCATCAACACTACTCCCCCTTTCGAGGGAGGTCCTTTCGGACTACACGGAGCTTGTCTTGAAAGTGCTCAAACTTTACTCGAGACAGAGGCTTGGTCAACACATAAACAACCTATTCATCCATGCCAACATATTGGAATTTTATGGCTTCTTTCTGCACCATATCATGAATGTAATGATATCGGATCTCTATGTGTTTTGACTTGTCATGGAACACATGATTCTCTGTCATCTTTATGCAACTCTGGTTATCACATAGGATCACAGCTGCTTCCATCTCCATATCAAATAGACCTGTCAACAACTTTCGAAGCCATATGGCTTCACAACTGGCGGAACATGCAACAATGTATTCCGCTTCTGCCGTGCTGAGAGCAATACTTGAATGCTTCCTACTCTGCCATGAGATCATGGGTAACCTCAGACTGAAACAACATCCTGAGGTGCTCCTTCTGTCAGAGACATTTCCAGCCCAATCTGAATCGGTATATCCACTCAGTCTGAAGTCTCGATCTCCATTATAACTGAGACAAAACTCTAATGTACCCTTAAGGTACCTCATCACATGTTTTGCAACAACCAGGTCTACACGTTTGGGTTCTACCAGAAATTGACTCAAGGTATTCACAGCAAAGCATATATTTGTCGTGGTGTTCGTCAGATACATCAATGATCCAATGATTAGTTTGTACAACGTCGCATCAACCAAGGTTACCAGAACCATACCGGTCATTGAACCGATCGACCCAAAAAACCGGAACCGAACCAGAACCAGAAAAAAACCGGTCACTAAAAATACATAAAATATTCAAATTTTGAAAAAAAAAAACATAGTCATGTGCATCCAAACCAGTATACAAAAATTTGCAAAGTTTCTCACATATATATAACAATTAACATTGTATAAAACCAAAATAGCACTAACAATAAGTGGCAAGTGCACTCCATAGTCATATGAATACTTGGATTCTGAATCAAAATACATCATCAAAAAGGCTCTAAATGGCCTAGAAAGTCCAACAATAACTCTAGAGTCTAGGCTAGAGGCTAGAGAGTAGAGACTACACAATCTAATAGTATGAATCTGCATACTGAAACTCAAACTCGGAGGACTCAGACTCGGACTAAGACTCAGACTCAGAGTCATCATCTACATCCTCAACATGAGTAGACTCAACAGGGGGATTCCGATCATGGCTTGATTCTCTTGATGTGTGTGGGGATCCAAATCCATCCAGGAAAGGTCTTCATTGTCAAAAGTTGTTGGATGACTCGATGAGTCTCTTTCTTGTTTTATTTTTTTAAAAAAATTTGCAAATTCCCTCACTTTTCCGGCCATACGAAAAAATACATCATTGCTCTTCGGTCTGGGAACTATTTCCCATATATCATTCTTTATAATGGATTGGTATTCTTCTGTCATGGCAGCTGCCCATTCTTTCTTCTGAATGGCTTCTTCAAAGCAATTAGGCTCCTTCTCTAAGAGATCACACATCAAAGCCATGTAACTGGAGAATGGTTTGGGTTTCTTGACTTGTCTCATGGTTCCTTCGGGGGCACCATACTTCTCTCCATCTTGAATAAGTTTCCTTTCCCAGGTTGGCTTTCTCTTGTGGGAGATCGTCATTTGGGGAGGTTCTTGAGATTCTATTATGTCATGATCTTCTGGAATCTCCTCATCAGGGAAAGTTATGACTTCCCTCACTGGTTCTGCAACTCTGGGAGCTACAGGTTCTTCTTCATATACTTCTTCAAGCTGACATCTTCATGATTTCTTGAGTGATACGTCTTCATCAAAGGTTACATCTCTGTTGATCTCAATACGATGGTAACCTGGTATATAAATTCTGAAGGCCATGGAGACCTCACAGTATCCAACAAATATTCCCTTCTTTCCTGAAGGGTCCAACTTGGTTCTTTTTTCTTTAGGAATGTGTACAAATACTAGACAACCAAATATTTTGAGATGGCTTACTTCTGGCTTCTTTCTGGAGAACATTTCTTCGAGGGTTTTGAACCCAAGTGCACTATGGGATAATCTGTTTTGTACATACACTGTTGTTCTTGCTGCTTCTATACATAAGTGCATTGGAAGATCTTGATCATGGATCATAGTCTTCACTACTTCCATTATAGTTCTGTTGTTTCTTTCTGCTACACCATTTTGTTGAGGATTGTAGGGAGTGGTGAGCTCCCTCTTGATTTCGGCTTCTTTACAAAAGTTTACAAACTCTTTTGAGGTGTATTCTCCTCCATTATCTGACCTGAGTATCTTGATCTTTCTTTTAGAGAGATTCTCTATCAAGGCTTTGAATTCCTTGAATTTACCGAACACTTCATCTTTTGATTTTAAAAAGTAAACCCAGGTTTTGCGAGAATAGTCATCAATAAAATATACATAGTATACATACCCACTGATGGAGGTTGATGGCATTGGGCCACATACATCTGAGTGAATGAGCTCTAGGACTCCTTCTACTTTACTGTCTCTTTTCGGGAAAGGGTTCTTGATGTTCTTTCCTTGTGCACATCCATTGCACACACCTTCATGATCAACATTGAATTCTGGTAGACTTGTGATTGCCTTGCTTACATATGGTAATGCCTTGTAGTTGATGTGAGCCAATCTTCTATGTCAAAGTTCACATGGATTCTCAATGGAATGAGTCAAGGTTGCTTCTGAGTGACCTTTTAGCTTATACAAGCCACCTTCTTCTTTTCCAATAACAATTGCTTCTTCTATGGTTTTTCCTTTGGGCCACATAAGAACTTCTCCATCTATGAAAGCAACTCTGAAGCCTTTCTTATCTAAAGTTGAGATAGAAAGTAAGTTCTTTGTCAAACCTGGTACATATAGTACATCCTTCATCTTCATTGGGGTCCCTGAATCAAGTTTGTAATTTGATTCTCCTACTCCTTTGATAGGGTACTGGTAATCATCTCCAAGTGTAACTTTTTGGGGAAAGTTCTTTTCTGTAAGGCAAAAGAGAATGTCTCTTTGACCTGTCATGTGCTTGGAAACACCACTATCTATCAGCCAAGTGTCCTCACTAGGTGTCACTGATCCCGAGAGGGCAGAGATTAAGACATAGTCTTCAATCTATTCTTTTATCATCTTTGTGGGTGGCTCTTCATCTTCAACTGTATGGGCATGGTGCCTTCTATTTCTCTTCTTGTATTCTTCTCTTCTAGCTGGACAATTCTTAGCAATATGTCCCATCTTGTCACAATGGTAACATTGGTAGGATGATAAATCTTTTTCTCTTCTTTGACCTTTCTGAAACTTCCGGAATCTCCTTGGAGGGTAAGAATCTTTATGGATGAATTTGTTTGGGGAGTGAGACTCCTTATGTTGATGAATATCTTTTTGGAAGTAAGACCTCTTCCTTCCTCCTTTAGTGTGAGCAACTAGGGCTTGATCTTCATGTCTTGATAGTATTGCTTCTCGGTTAGCTACTCTTGCTTCTTCTTGAACACATTCTTCCCAAAGACTGTTAAAGTGTAGTTTCTCTTTTCTGGCACAAATAGTTGGATGAATGCATCCCAAGGTCTTGTGAGACCATTAAGAGCTGTCATTATGAGTTCATCCTCATCTAGGGTGTCTCCAATTGCTTCTAGCTGTTCCATGAATTGTGATATTCTAGAGAAATATTCCTGAACTGTTTCTCCTTTCTGCATCCTTGTATTTTTGAGTTGAGTTCTTAGATTCATCTTCCGGTTGATGTTCTTTCCTTCATACATTCTGGTTAGGGCATCAAACATTTCTTTTGGAGTTTTTGCTTTAGTTGTAGCATCGATAGGTTTTGGTACATCTTATTTAATGAATTGTGCTAGGTCATTCTCTTCAAGAATGAGTTCAATCCTATACTTCCAGGCACATAAGTTATCCACTCCTAGCTTGTCAACAAGCTTAGTGTTGGCAAACATCTTGACCTGGAGCTAGGAAAATGATCAAAAATTGAAAATGCTCGGAATTTAAATATGAACTTACCGAGAGGTGTGCTTGGCTGAGGCGAGTAGCCTAGTGCAGTTAGATTTCATAAAATCCAAATTTTGCCCCTTCAAACTGGGCTAGTGGAATTTTGGACTGGTACTTCTGGTTCTGGTTTCCTGATTTTCTTGTTTTTTGGTACCAGTGAAAACTAGGGTTTCACTTTCCGGGAGTTCTGTCCGCTTGAAAAAGTGCACTGAGGCTGCCAAAGAGTTCGCTAGGCTAGGGTGCACTTCCTTGATGAGTTTTAGGCTGAAATTCCTTTTCAATAGAAAACCCTAATTTTCTTGTACGACAATAGTGACGTTTTTTCTTATCTGATGAAAGGTGCTCTCTTCAGCTTAGCTCTGATTCCATGTTAAGTTTTGAGCTATTATAAGTTTTCTTTTCAATTTACTAAATAACAATAACATAGGTAGGATCATTGAGAGAAACACAATCACAAGATACACATCATTTATCTTGGGAAACCCTCATGGGGGAGAAAACTCAACAAAAAATTCCTTAATATAGATAGCAAATACAATGCCAAGACAATAAACCAAAACACTAGAGAATATCCAACACTGAGCAATGCGCCTCTCTCTTCCTTTTTCTCCCAACTGCAGCTACCAAACTTGCGCACTGGATGATCGAATGAGTGAGTGAGATAATGAGGCACTGGCTTCCTTTATTTATATTGGCTGGCAGGTGCTGGAAAGGTGTCTCTTCACTGGGCAGGGCCGACTTATCTTCTTAGTGGTTAAAACCACTTTAATTAGGCATGGGGGCCGACTTCTTAATTTGCATAATATAGTTAGGGTTTGACCAATCTGCAAAAGGGGATTTGGTCAATTACAATGCCCGACATGTTCAATCCACAAAAAAGGATTGATATAATGAATAATGACTCAATAATAAATAGAATACTCTTTGCAGTTAGAATATTTCAACAGATAGTTCTGTGGCACATAGATGCAGATGACCACTCACAGGCTGATTGAGGCATGACTGGTGGCATGCGTGTTGTTCCATTTCTAGTTCTTGTTATTTTTTTATTTGACAGTTTTGACTGTACTTAAATGATGATGGATGTAATTATATGTCATTTTGATTTGGACATTAATATTTTACAATGAGAATTACGACTCCTATTTTTAATACACCAATTTCCAAATTATGTAATTGTGAATTGGATAATGGATGTTACTGCTTTAATTGTATATGAGAAGATAAGATAAGATAACTGTAAGAGTGATTATGCATAGACATCTCTATTATTTTTATATTTTGAATTTTTATATTCTTAATATCTGGGGTAGGGTTCCCTTTGTTGGGGACCCCAACATCCCATGAAATTTGCGGGGTCTCTCCACTGGGGTGCAATAAAGATTAGGTCAGACTCAATAGAAGGATAATAAAACAAAGATCCTAAACCATTAAGAAGTTATTCATAGAATGCAAACTGGATTAACATACATTTATTTCCATGAAATGAAACAATTTTCCCAAGGAACATTCCGAGTCGGGTCAAATTCTTGAATTCTTGATAGTGGCTGGGAGAAATTTATATCTCAAAATACTTATATGCCACATCTAGAACATCAAGTAAATATCTTGTATCAGTGGAGACAATAATTTGCTACCTAATGTAAATGTTACATATAATCTATTTTTGATAAAATAATGCAATGGTACTTGCAAGGCCTTCAAAGGTCACAGTGAAGCATTCCTTCAGCTATCCATGTAAGCGAATAGACTAAAAAGGATAATGGAATATACGTATCTGTCACAGAAGTCGATCTGCTAATAGGTTATCAAGAATAACATGACGCATGCATATATGAAATCATTGATTAAAGTGCACCAGATCAAAATAATAAGAGTTCACTGCACTGAAGAAGTTTATGCATTTTTCACATTTTCGTTGTGACCATTGGCTAGTGATTACGGTACCCAACCCCTTTCCATCATACATGCTTTCTCTGATCATTAAACACCTAACATTTCCCGATAGAAAAATTACTACTTGATGCTAGCCATGTTGTTACATTCTATCAACCAAATCTTCTTTGGTTGGCCTATCAATCACTAGTTTGCAGAAATATTTAAAGTCAACAATTTCTTGAAGATATGAGCTGTATTAAGTTGAGCAGAACTTTCCGAAAACTCTAATAGCACAAAATTTTCATGTGAATGACTAGGGGACAATTGAATATAAACGTGCTGGATTTCATACAGACCGACACATATTCCCTATTGGCTATACTTCTATAAGAAACTATGCCAGTATGGTGGAAAAGGATGGACGGACTACATACACCTGTACAATTCGTGATGGTGGAAGTGCAGGTCCTATTTTTCGTGTAGTTCCAGATGACAGCCCTGAAAAAGTCATTGAAAAGGATTCTGCATCTGGTGCATGGGCTGTTGTTTGTGGAGCTGGCAACAAGATCCGTGGAATTGAACGTGGCAAGGTTTGATACAATATGCACATGCATAATCTCTGTTTGATAAAAAATCAAATTGCTCCGTGTTGTGTGTATGCTTAGAGACTGTTTTTTCTTAAAAATGCTCACGTTTTGTAGTATTTGATTCAGATCACCATCAGCGGGACGGAGATGTTCGGCCTCTCACATGCTACAGTTATTCAATTACTAAGTGAGCTTCCTGGAGCAGAGTACTGTTCTACATTCTTTGACTATCCCAATTTTGGATCTCACGCTCGAAGACAATCGATTAGTACCCCAGTTATTCCTTCAGTTCAAGATGGTTCCGAATTCAGAGATACTGAGGTGAAGCAAAAGCCAATGAGTAGCTTTGGAGATCAGTCAGAGCAATCATCATCTGACTCATCCGAAGAAACAGACAGCAGCGACTCATCTGATGAAGTGGATGGTTCTTATCAGGGTATCACTTCAGATAAAATGGCTGAAGATCAAAGCTTCACTAGAAGAAACATGTTGGTGCATCCAGGTAATAGGGAAAGAACTTATCTTGACATAAATGCAGATCCAGAAGAGCTTGAATCACCATAAACATATAAATAAATAGTACAAGAAAAATATTTCACACTAGACTCGTTATAGGGGGTGAGAGTTCAGGGATAAACAGCTCTATTTATATTCCTTTAAGGTGGCAGGCTGTGGTTTTTGGTCTGGCTTACTTGTCACCGTGATATTATAGTCTTGGATGTACACTACGGCATATTAGAGTCTTGTAGAAGATTCAATTTCATTATCAAAATTAGAGCACATCTGTATCCCGGAAATCAGGAATGTATTGAGTTATTATTTGATTTTCATTCAGGTACTGTTTCCTGATTTTGTTTTTATGGCGGATTTTTCCAGACGGCTAGAGTGTTTGGAAGTGAGAATCTCCGGGGAATTATTTTAATACCAGTATGCTAATTTAGGATCATTGTTTGCGGCTAACAGAACCTTGGTATAACTTTCATTTAAGCATTGGGGGATTAGACGTGAGCTATAAAACCGAACCAGATAACTAGTCATCACCCTGAAAATTATCTTCGGGTGGTGCTGCTTATTGTTTATGAATATTTCTACTAATGGTATCTAATATATGCCCTGATGATTCATTTTAGACAGGTGTTAGAAACTGTGGGGAAACTTTCAACTGATTTCTATGATATATCTAAAGAGATCTTCAGCGGTAAGCATGAATTTTTGACTTCCAGGCTCAAGTTTAAGTTCATTGAAATTGACCTGAGGGTTGCTTTTTTGAGTTTTTATTTGCAACTAATATGATTCTTAAATGTGTACTTAAATATAGCGGTTTGGTGGTCAGTATAGTACTTTACAGATGTTGAGATGGATTACGTACACCCAATAAAAAGTAAACTAGAAAACTTGTATATTGGTAAGTTAGTTATTTTAGTCCCATCTTTCATACTGTGTAAGTTAATATTTATATATTTTAGTGATCAGTATAGTTCTTTCCAGATGTTGAGATGGATTACGTACAACCAAAAAAAAGTAAACTAGAAACTTGTATATTGGTAAGTTAGTTATTTTAGTCCATCTTTCATACTGTGTAAGTTTATATATATATATATATATATATATATATATATATATATATATATATATATATATATATATATTTTTTTTTTTCTCTCAAGTATAGTGAATAGCATTATACAAATATGTGGAAAATTGTTTTTTCATACTGTGTAAGTTTATATATATATATATAGTAAAGTGAATAACATTATACAAATATATGTAGAAAATTGTTTATATATTTATCTGAAAGTGTAAAATTTTGGTTAATTTAATTTATTCTTAAAATATCATCCATAAAAAAATATTTAGTTGATTATTTTTAAAATATTCAAATTTTTAAAGATGTTATATAATTTTAATTATTTTTTGATGATGTTTAGAATAAAATATTTTTATTTTATAGAAGTTGGGTGAATCATTAAAAAAAAATAGAAATTGGTATATTTATTTTAAGAAAAAAATGTAAAATTAGTCTATACTCAAAATTTAACCCTACAATTTTCCTTGAAAACAAATCACTAACAACTTTATTGTAATCAATGGAAAAGCAATATATTCATTGTTAAATTTTTAAAGGTTTATCCACTATATAATATTTCCCCCTAATCTTCATGTAAGTGATAGTAGTCACTACAGAAGGTAGGGACTTCTTAGGGACTTCTTATCAGTTTGGGGTTACTGCTCAAATAATTTATGATGATTCAACTGATCAGATTTTTTTTGGCTTTGGTTTTGTCATATATTTTAGTGTGTAGATTTATATTTTTTTAAGGAATAAATAAATATGTTTTATTTTGAATGGATATGGTTGAAAACCCAGGAGAAGTTAAAATTCACCATCTTCTTGCTTTTATTCTTTTCCCTTTCTTTTCGAAAATTCACAATCATCTTAATTTTTTAACATCAAAACATCACTGAAAACACTTCATTAAAATCAATTGAGTAAAATGGATTGATGTACCGAATTTACATGTTCTGGTGTGCATTCTTTTTCAAAAGCTACGATATATAATCTTCTTGGCACATTTAATATTACATGTGGATAATATTGTCATAAACAATCCTCTAAATATAAAACAAAAGATTGTGATATCAAACTAAAATCATCATATGCATGGCCAACCTTTTAGTTTGACAATTTTATTGGTAAAAATCATTCATTTGATGATTTAGTTCTCTAAATATAAAACAAAAGATTGTATATCAAACTAAAAGCATCATATGCATGACCGATCATTTAGTTTGACAATTTTTATTTGGTAAAAATCATTCTTTTGATGTTTTACACATTTATTTGATTCAAATAAATATTTTACAAGTCTCTCTTGTAGTGCTTAGCTTCTCTATACTTCTTGGGATATAATCAATCAAACATAGACATGGCCCTCCATCTTGTGTTTTAAAAATCCACTCACAACCCTTGCCCTAAATAAAAAGTAGTTGAGGGACTGTTTAGGACAACTGATTTCGTAAGTTTCTTGAAGGAAAATCACATTAATGCTCACGTATAACCAAAAATAGGTTCATGAGATTGAAAGGTGCACCTTGTGGAAATGAGTGATATAAGGTGCACAAGTCATCGCCCAAGAATACAAAAGAGAACCTAGAGCTAAAAGAATAAGAATAAAACCCTACATATTATAGGGAGACACCTATACGTACATTTTCATAGAAGAAAAATACATTGCAAGAAGTCATTCATTGTTGTCCTCTGAGGCAAGAATGACAATGCTTGCCTTAAGAGCCTAGGTAATAATGTCCCTTGGAAAATGTCTTAGTTTGATGGCCCCCTAAGGTGTGATCTGTGGTGGACTAGAGATGCTCTTCATGGGGGAAATAGAAGTAGCCAAAGTTGAGGTGGGAGCTAGGGAAAAAGCTCTCATAGCATTTAAGGATGAAGAACTCTTGGTAGTAGAGAAATTGGGGATCAGAGGATGGCCTGCAAGTTATAAAATTGACGGACACTCCTACCTGTCAAGCAAATTTTTTATGATAGGTTTCTTCATAAAACTGCCCTTCCTGTGACGTTTTTATTTTTTATTTTTTTTTATCCGTCATTTAATTATTATGTCATGTGTCTTTGTTCATTTTTATTGTAAATACAAAAGCATCCAACATAAAATTATTATGAAATTGCATTTAACATAACATCATCAAAATGATTCACATGGAATACAACACCATTAAAAACATAAACATAAAAGCTTAATATAGTACCTTGATATAGCAACTTGCACACAGTTTCAATTTTGAAAATCACTAAATAAGAGGTTCCAACTTCTTTCTATGCTTTAATTCCGCATAGATCCAATCACTGTATAAAAACAATCAACCAAACACTAAGTAGTATGCATGCAATGGTGCCAAGATAGCTACAACCTACATGAAAAAGAAAAAGGTAGTTACGAATGATTATTGTAAAAGTAATAATAAAATTTATTGATTGCAAAATTTGAAATAATTATAATATAAAGAAATAATAAATATTATTGATTTTTTTTTAAATAACAACTACTAATGTTTTCTAAAATAAAATAAAATAGAGCTTGTGAGAGGTCGACCACACCCATGTTTATTCTTATTATCAAGACTCAGGAAGACATTAAAAACACAAGTGGGAAGGTATTTAAACGTGGATTCTCAAAAATCAAATATAATGAGAAAATAAGTGTGAAGATCATCAATCTGGGGAATTGGGTATCAGTTTTTGACTGTGATCTTGTTTAGGGCTATTTAATCAATACAAAGTCGCCATGTCCAATCCTTCTTCTGTACTAGAAAAATTGGGCTCCTTCAAGGTGAGGAGATTGGTCTGATGTGGCCCTTCAGAATTAGCTCTTGGATCTGGCGTTTGATTTCTTCATTCTCCATAACAAAATTCCTGTATATAGGGTCGTTAGGAAGTGGAGCACCATGTGTCAGATCAATGGAGTGCTTTACCTGACAGTGAACAAACACCCCAGTAGGTGAGGCGAATATGTCTTTCTACTCCTCTACTATTCCATCTACCTATTGCTACTGGGAAGAGAGACCCTGTGCATAGGTTTTGGTGGTTGAAGTGACATTCTGTTCACCTTTCGATCGAACCATACAGAGGAAAAATATACTAGTATGATAGACCATCTTTCTGCACTACTTCGTGGAGATCAAATAGACCACAGGGTTTGGGACTACCTTTGGTACCCTGTAGAGTTGATCTCCCAAAGTAATAATGACACTACGTGGCCTATATTCATAAAGAACATGACGCTTCCACATATATGGTTGTCCTAGAAAAACATCACAAACTTCAAGGGGGGAAACATCAAACAATACCTCGTCTTTGAAGGGCTTGATTTCGTAGTGCAAGCGACATTGTTGGTTGACGTGGATGTCTCGTCCCTAGCTGAGCCAATCGATGGTGTATGGTCGAGGAAGAGACATTGTTGTTAGGTTCAACCTCTTGACAACCTTTGCTGAGATCAAGTTCGTATGGATACCACTATCAACAATGAAATGGAGTGGGGTTCCCTTCACCCACATTTTTGAGTGGAAAAGGCACTCCCCTTCTTCAGGATCCTTCGGTTTCTTTGGTTGGACTTTTGTGGTAGCGATGGTGACACTAGGTTCTGCATCAATGATCCATCTTCCCTTTTCTGGTTCTGAATCAGAGTTTGAGTCAAAATCTGACCCTAGGGATTTCATATCAACTGACAAAGACTATTTGGAGCGACATTCATTAGTATTGTGCCAAGGGTTGTTGTGGAACTTGCACCATTTTCCCGTTTCCTTTGACTTCCCATTACCCTTCTTTGCTGGTGGTTTGGGTTAGTTATCTTGGGGTTTTCCATCCTTGCACTGTCATTTGGCCTGGGATTTAGGGCCACCCTTACCATACTTTGGTTGTTTCGGATTTGCAGACCGAATCTCCCACTTGTTCTGCTGCTTGAATTTCTTCTCGATTTTGAAATCATATCAATAAGCGTCTCCCAACGACGAGATGCAAAAAAACTCCATTTTGGTTTGGATGTACCTGTGCAGATCCCCACGGTATTTTAGGACTAGATGGCGCTCAAAGTATTTGATACCAGCTTGATGCGCAAGGTATGGAAAATATTGGTGAACTACGACTCTATTTGACCCCTCTCTTGGTGCAATGTGGTCCATCTCATGTACTGGTCATCATAACTTCCAACAGAGTAATATTGTTCCTTGAGGGAATAAACAAAATCCGCCCAAGTGGGTCTTGACCCAAAAATTACAGACTCATCCTCGACATGTTTATCACAGTAAGTCTCCCACCAATCTTTGACATGGGGAAGGGCCTTAAGGAGTGCGAAGGTGATCTTTTCATTGTTGGAAAAATTGTGGATAGAGAAATAACCCTCTAGTAGATTTAACTATTTTTCCAAAGCGTCGACATCTATGTGGCATTCAAATAAAGGAATATAAAAGTTTACTTGTACCTTGAATGGCGTCGCACCTCTGAAGTGACTGCTGGTTGAAGTTTCCTTCGTTGTTGTTGGAAACCGTCAAAGGATCTGAGTGAAATTATCCATCATCGCGTTCCTCTGTCGCACGAGGGCTTCCTTGAACAATAGTTTGAAAGGATCTCCTGTCCGTTGTCTCTCTTTTCTTCAGCCATGCAAGGTTTCCTTGGCATGCAAGAGTGGTTATACTTAAGAGAAACAAGCTCAAGACCCAACTCTCTATAACCTGACCTCATTAGGGACATGCACTAATAATGACAAGGAGCAGATCGCTCTGATACCAATGATCCAGATTATTTTGGGGAACAATATGAAGGCATAAATATAACAAAGATATAAGAAGGAAATACATTGAGATATGGCAAGGAACACAATAATACAATAAAGTTTAGATTCTATTAATGGTTGTCTGAAATACAAAAGTCTGTAAAATGAAAAAAACACACAAGCTAGCTAGAATGGTGGTAGCTTATCTCTGAGAAGAGATGTGTCGACTACGCTCATTCGCAAGAAGATGAGTAAAATGAGGATCCAAAGGAATTTTTAACATCAAACATAAATGAAAAAACCCTAAACATCCAAAACCATAACCCCAGGAGATGAACCACCAAAAGGTTTGTGGGCCTCGATGGGGGTAGTTGATACGTTAACTTCCTGAGGGTGTAACTTTTTCAAATGATATCTGATTGGGGTGTTCAATACACCATTGGAAAGGTACAATTGAGGAGTACATATTCCATTCATCGTAGCATGTTTCTTCAGTGTTAGGAGTTTTCGAGCCCAAAAAACATCTTTTAGGGACTCAAAACAACCCCAAAAGTTTGAGACCCGAAAAACTATAAAAAAATACCAAAATTGAAGCTGGTCTTTGAGTTAGTGTAATAGGTGGGTGGCCACCGATATCCACCTAGATCAACTTCTTAGGTGCCTTATCCATGATAGGCCTCTCGACCTTCACCCTCCACTAAGTTATGGTGTCAAATGCATCCAATGAAATGACCTTTGTGTCATGTGTTTTTTCAATCTGCTTCACCCATAGCCTAAGATTGTAGTAAACATGGGCTCTAACATGGGTTCTAACATGTATGAGGCTCATATTATATTTATGGGGTGATGGGCTATAAATTAATGAATTATAATAAACTAAAATTTTAATTTTAATGTTTGTACCTTATTGCACTATCTTGGTGTGTATCTTTTCAAAAACATTCTAGTTGTGCTTTCACCTTGAAAAGATGAAATTTTGAGTGAGCACCCAAATGAAAAGTTCTATAAATCTGATACTCTTTTGGCATAGTTTTTCCACCAAACATCTACACTAAATAAACAAAAAAATCAAAGACTTAAATTATATTTCCACAAAGTAGAAAATCGACAAAAAAGAAAGATTTGGTCCTAAAGTGCGACCTTAAAGTGCTTATGATTGGCTAAGATCTCGTATTCCTTGAATGTAAGGAAACATGTTAATGACCCAAGACCAAAAAACATCGTTTAGGGACTCAAAACAACCCCAAAAGTTTGAGACCCGAAAAACTGTAAAACAAAATACCAAAATGGAAGCTGGTCTTTGAGTCAGTGGAATAGGTGGGTGGCCACCGGTATCCACCTAGATCAACTTCTCAGGTGCCTTCTCCATGATATGCCTCTCGACCTTCACCCTCCACTAAGTTGTGGTGTCAAATGCATCCAATGAAATGACCTCTGTGTCATATGTTTTTTCAATCTACTTCACCCATAGCCTAAGATTGTAGTAAACATAGGCCATGTCATTAAGAAACATGGGTTCTAACATGTATGAGGCTCATATTATATTTATGGGGTGATGGGCCATAAATTAATGAATTATAATAAACTAAAATTTTAATTTTAATGTTTGTTTTATTGCACTATCTTGGTGTGTATCTTTTCAAAAACATTCTAGTCGTGCTTTCACCTTGAAGAGATGAAAGTTTGAGTGAGCACCCAAATGAAAATTTCTATAAATATGATACTCTTTTGGCATAGTTTTTCCACCAAACATCTACACTAAATAAACAAAAAAATCAAAGACTTAAATTATATTTCCACAGAGTAGAAAATCGACAAAAAAAAAAGATTTGGTCATAAAGTACGACCTTAAAAGTGTTTATAATTGGCTAATATCTTGTATTCCTCGAATGCAAGGAAACATGTTAATGACCCAAGACCCATATATTAACTTTTGGGGTTACTTTGGAAGTGTTTACACCATGTTTGGGGTGCTTCATGGGATTTGGGGTACATGGTGTATGTTCAGTCTCTAGATGGTTCGAGATGGATTAGCACATGAGAGATAGTCCTTGATGAATTTGCACAATTGATATAGCTTACTCGATGTATGCATGACCTCATATAGTTTTTGTCTTAGAGTTCTTGCCTTAGGTGTTGGAGTTATTTTGACAGTTTAGTGGACACCCTTCATTGGGGCTCCATGAAGGATCCACTTGATTAGAGAGTTCCATACATGGGATGAGGAGCATTGCGTAGCTTGGAGGAGGGAATCAAGCCCTAGTTGGCATGTGGAACCTTGGATTCTTGTTCAGAGGATTGCAGATGGCTTGATGATGCATGGGGATTCAACAAAATTATTGTAGGGGCAATTGACCTAGTGGAGTACATTGCTTAGGATATTTATGGAGTGTGTGAAGGCTTGTGATGGAGGGATATGGACTTGCCTTGTGTAGCCACATCATCTTGGAGCCATTATTGTGCACAAAACCACCTTGGAGCATGACGCATTTACTTTAGAGTGTAGCGTCTCGCTTGTGTTTGCATACAAGTGCTCATTGTAGGTTATTTGTAAGTGATAAATCCCACACTATATCGTTGGCCTCCCTTAGCTCTCATATAAATAGAGGAAGGAGAGAGTATTTCCATTCATATACGTTCATTCACTCACTTGTATTCAATCTTGTGATGATATGTGAGCTAGAGAAGAGTGCCTAAACTCTCTCTCTCTCTCTCTCTCTAGGCACTAGGGTTTCTTGGTCTTCTTAGGTATCTTTGAGCATCTTGGAGGTATAGGGTTAGGGTTTGTTCCTTGAATTATGGAGACTATGGTTTTGTGATAAAACCCTAAGGTGGAATTGTGAAGACAAAGAGGAGGAGAGGATGTCTTAGCTTGGAGGATGTGTTGGAGTGATTCTTGCACATTGTATCTTCTTGGTTGCTAGGGTTTTTGAATTTCCATCTAAGCTAGGGTTTGGAGAGCTAAGATGATTTGTATAATCCTTGAGAGAAGGTTATGGTATGTACGTGTACTTCATATTGAGAATATTAATGAAGTTTCAACTATATATGTTCTTTATGCATTGTTATTTACAACCATATATGTCTCGTTGATTTGACATAAGTAAAAGGATGCTTTTAAGTGATTTGAAATCTAAGTGAGGGATATAAGGACATGATTTTACTATTGTCATACTGATATTGTTCTATTGTAAAAGAGTATTTTCAGATCTTGTTATTGGTTGATAAGTTGTCGTAAAAGAGCTTAAACTTATCCCTTTTGCTTGGTATCTTTTCTACTTGAATTGATGGGAAGTTTGGGTTGTTTGGAAGTGAAACATTGCATTATTTACCTTGTTGTTTTGTACCTTGTTTTATAGCATCCCTAAGGTTGAAAATTCATAGGGCTACGATTTGAGAAACCTTCTAGGTTGAAGGTGAATTTTTTTTATTTTCCATTGAATTTTGAATTATGAGAAATTTCTACACTAGAGGCATCTAGCAACACTGAAAGTATACCCACATATAGATCATCAATGGATTATTGCAGGTGAATAGGTTTTGTTTGCACACAATGACGTAGTTGCATGTCAGGGTTTTGAGATTGTATCAATTAGAGGCTAGGTTGGTAGGCCTGAGTATTGTAGGATTTTTCTTTATTTGGGAAAGAAGAACAAGAAAAAAAATAAAATATAGAAAGGAAATACATTGAAATTTGAAGATTCGAAACAAATTGAAGCATACCTGGAATTCTAGTGGTCCTATCTTGGACAAACATGTCTTAACCAAATGTTTGAGTGACCAACATATATATCTCAATTTGTTTGGACTCCAATAATTTAGTGGGAGTTAGCACCATCCTCTAAACACATTGGAGGAATCTATTCATAACCTCAGTAGCAAATCTAAAACCGCAAGTGTAAGGGAATGCAGGGTTGAGGTAGAGCCTTGTTGCATGAATTGGACAATGGAGAGTATTATCCCATCACTCATCAATCAAATTCCATATCTTAGATCATTTGTTGAATCATTCCTCCCCATTTTTCTCTTAATACTTATGGACAACTTCTTTGGCCCTATCCATGGCATCATACAATTATCCCATTATGGGATTCTCACCATCAACCAAGCAAAAAACCTTTATCAATTTTTTTATAATGGTACATACCTCCTACACTCTCATCCAAAAACTCTCTTGGTACACTAATCGATCTATGACTTTACCATCCAGTTTACTATTGTATGTACAAGATTCCCACTCATATAAAAGAAACATTCTCTTTACCTCGACCATAAAAGTGAGCATATACTAAAGATAAATGAAGCTGGTGGCCAAAATGTGATTGTAGGATGCACCAAATCCTTGTTCCCCATGAACTATCTTGAGGCTAGGGACATATTCATGATTATATATAAATTTGGAGATGCTCCTATTCAATTCAATGCTATCCTTAATGTAAGAAATTTTTCCATGTCCTCTAAAATCAAACAAATGCAATGGGAAACATAATGTGACCAATACAAGGCCCAATAGCTTTGCATAAGCATGCTAATAGAAGACACATAATTAAAAAGTTATTCATTCTGATTTTGATAACATGTTGTGGAGCTCTCTCTTGGATTAACCCATCCAAAGACTCACATAATGTGGTGTCTCAATTCAACAATCCTAGCCATGGAATGGGTACCCATGAAACATGGATTTTAAATTTACAATCCTCTGTGGCCATATCTCTGTAATACCAATAGAGAAAGTCTCATAGGGAGAATTAGAATTAAATAAATGCATTTACATGTGAGATAATTAAAATGCAATAGAAATAAACACACATGAATTAACATAAATCCACGGCAATGAAATTCCCATGACCATATTTCAACATAGTCACAGATATAACATACAAAATACATATATTTCCATAAAAAAAAATAACATTAATTGCATATTCATCAACAATGATATAACACTTTCTTTTTAACATAAAATTGTCCAAGAAATTGGCTTCGTACAAACAATTTTCTTCCTAATTGTAGGTATCTAGTATGTAACCAGAGTGAAGGAACCAAGCTATAGGCCTCTATCTCTCTCAACCCAACCCATATGCTCTCATGCTGAACTAATTTTCTACTTACAAAGCACTCTAGGCATCTCATCTAGCCATCAAACAACCATGGAACTATCTTCCACTTCCCCACATAGCACAAGGAAGATATTCCCTTTCTCTACTGAATATCCTCTTGGGGATATTCTTCCCTCTAATGCTCTTCAATGTAGGTAGAAAGAGCCTAATATGTGGCATGCTTTCTGGAAATTTCTTGCAAGAATAATACTTGGCTCTCAAGCATCCAAAGAGTAGAAAATGCATAGTGGGTGAAGGATTCCTAACTCACCTAACCTATATGTTGACCTACAATCATTTATCTTTCATCCAAGCCTGCAATTTCTTCTTCACAATGTTGATTTTTGGTCAATTTACAAATTGGTTAATAGTTGACAATGGAGACCAAAACATGAGCACTGTAGAACATGAATGTGAGAATGATGTAATGAATGGAAAATGAGACAATGGAGAGAAATGATGGCTGGCATTCCTTCTAAGACGAGGAATGAAGTACTCTTACTCATCTCATAGAGAGATGATCTCCCTTACATATATTGATTGCTTCATTTTATCATAGTTAAATTTGAGATATTAACTTGAGATTTAACTTTATTGTCAGAAACTTGCATTGAATTAGAATGAAATATTAAGGCATGTGATGCTAACTTAATTTTATTAATGATTTCGTCTTTTGTTTAATTTGTGAAGATCCATGGAAAGATAAATTTAACCAATCTTTGTAACTACCATTCATTTTCTTGCCTACAACTACATGGACTACATGGAGTGTAACGTTAGTCTTCCTCTTCTTTGGATTTGATCTATTTAATTTTAACTATGCCATCTCTTCTCAGTTGCATAGGGATCCACCCAAACAAAAATACATTGCCATCTCTTCTCAATGAAGCATAATGGGATTGACCTTCATAAGTGTAGTAATCAACTCATGTGCAGAACTTCACGGATTAAAAAAGTCAATGTTTTTTAGATGTTGCTTGAAAGTGATCACCTTCTTCCTCATTTAGTTCACTTTCTTCTTCATATTCTTCACTTTTATTTGTTTTGAGTACATCATTTTCCTGGTTTTTTACAATCCCATGCATTAATACCGAGTTTTCCACAATAATAACAATTTCATCCCTTTTTGAGTGGCTACTATCTCCTTTGTTTTCAGATTTACTTTTGCCTTTGCCAAAAAAACTTGAACTTCATTTATTTTATTATCAATCTCAATTTTCTTTTGTCATTAGTATCAAAAGCAATGTCTCTAAAAATGGAATTGTTTATAATAAATATAATGTCATTATATTTAAAATTCATATTTAATTAAACTACCTTTACAATACTTTGGCATTTACTTCTACCTATCTCTGTATAGGTACTTGGAACACATTAAAGTGGTTGGGTCTAGATTAAGTTTTACCATTTTTTAATGAAAAAACGTATCATTAACATAAACTTTGAATTAAAATATTTTGCTTACATATTTCCTTTACGCTTTTTGTTAAATCTAAATGGAAAAGTTGAGTTTCCCACATAGCTCAACCAATATTGACTTATGTTTTGTCCTCTGGAATTGTCCACCCCAATAATTTATTGACTTATGTTTTGTCCTATGGAATTGTCCACCTCAATAATTTTTCACTTCTTTCATATTAATTTTTCACTTCTTTCATATTATGATGATTTTGTTTATATTTTTCTTAAAAGCTTCATATTTGGTATTCATTAAATGAATTATTATTATTATTATTATTATTATTTTAATTTTTTTATATGTGAAATTTTTATTAATTTTATTATTATTAGATATTGTTAAAAATCATGATATTTTGATTGAATTAAAAATATTAAAAATAATTTTAATACGAAGTATTTTTTCTTTATGTAAGAATTATAAAATATTCAATAATAAATAGCTTTGTTTAAGATAAATGAATACATCCAAACATGTTCTAAACTAGAATAGCCTATCTTTATTATGGTGTTGTTCATTAGCATGTTTCAACATCATTCTAATACATGCCAACACATGCCTACATGTTGGGAATTTGAGAATAAATCCATGTCTCAAAATCTCTCAAAAAAACATGAATCCCATTTACTAGTACATTGGTTGGGAATGTGTCTCCCTATGTTATATAAAACATTGTTCTTTAATCTCTATTTGAACTCGTTAAGTAATTTCTATATTTACACCTCTGTCACATCGAGGGGATTGCAACATCTCTAATCTATGATGATAGTCAAATTTTGTATATTCAATAGATTAGCATATTTTAGTTTGGGCATTGGGTCATTGCATATAGATCAAAAAGCATACATATCAATAAGTAGTGAGTTTTGGACCTATAATTCAATTAAACCCGAGTTGTCATTAATTTCCTCTCTCATGGATCTCAATCAATTGCTACATGTCTCAAGGTACAAAATCTGGTTTCATGTAGGGGACTAAGGTTAAATGCTACTTGAAAGCACACGACTTCACTATTGTAGCCTCGACAATGATAGTATGAGAAACTGACTTTCCTATAGATACTATTTAAGTTGAAACCACCTTTTAATCCTAGAGTATGACCTAAAACTACCTTTGATTTACTAAGAGCTTGCCTTCCTTGGATATAAGGAGATAGGGTAACAACCAAGACCTAGAGGCATTTGGTAGGAGTATTTAGGAAGTCTACCCCCTTATGGATCACCAATGGGTTATTTTAGGTGGCTAGGTTTTGTTTGCACACGATGATGTAACTACACATCAAGGTCTTGACATTGTATCAATAGAGGCTAGGTTAGTGACAATGAGTATTGCAGGTTTTTTCTTACTTTGGAAAAATAATCTCTCGCTTAATTACTTTTAAATAATAACACTTCAAGATCAATATTTTATTATTATTAAAGTCACTTCAACATATTGTAATATGATTATATTAAAGTATAATATCATAGTGTTGATACTCTAGCATGAGGCTCTTTAAGTTCACTTGTATTCTAACGAAGAAGTCTAGGAAAAGTACTATTGTAGGGAGTAATACTTCTGTCCTTTAGCCCAAGGTGTTAACTCAATTGGTTTTCATCAATGTTGTTGGAAATTTGGGTAGTTTTGTACCAACAAGTGCCTAGTTCAAAAACCTTGGAGAGGCACACTAGTCTCTACCAATGATTTTACTGGGGATGATACTTGTAAATGTGGGGAAGCATCTCTTAGGTTTCCCATGAATTTTTCCTTAAAAAAATACTTCTTCCCTTTGCTCAAGCTTTAAATTTTGATCAGTGCATTTAATTTTTCTTTGAAGGACATGGTTATGAGGTTATAACAACTCCCATATCTTTATCCATTGACATGGATTCCATGAGATCTTAGGTTTCCCATGAATTTTTCCTTAAAAAAAATACTTCTTCCCTTTGCTCAAGATTTAAATTTTGATTAGTGCATTTAATTGTTCTTTGAAGGACATGGTTACGAGGTTATAAAAACTCCCATGTCTTTATCCATTGACATGGCTTCCATGAGATCTTAGGTTTCCCATGAATTTTTCCTTAAAAAAATACTTCTTCCCTTTGCTCAAGCTTTAAATTTTGATTAGTGCATTTAATTGTTCTTTGAAGGACATGGTTATGAGGTTATAACAACTCCCATGTCTTTATCCATTGACATGGCTTCCATGAGATCTTAGGATTCCTATGAATTTTTCTTTAGAAAAATACTTCTTCCCTTTGCTCAAGATTTAAACTTTGATTAGTGCATTTAATTGTTCTTTGAAGGAAATGGTTATGAGATTATAACAACTCCCATGTCTTTATCCATTGACATGGCTTGCTCAAACTTTAAATTTTGATTAGTGCATTTAATTGTTCTTTGAAGGAAATGGTTATGAGGTTATAACAACTCCCATGTCTTTATCCATTGACATGGCTTGCTCTAGCTTTAAATTTTGATTAGTGCATTTAATTGTTCTTTGAAAGAAATGGTTATGAGGTTATAACAACTCCCATGTCTTTATCCATTGACATGGTTTCCATGAGATTGTGAAGTCAATTTTTTTTCCAAGTCCCATAGGTCTTCTATGTTAGAAATGTCCTCCTAAGTATTAAATTTCTTATAGGCATTTGAAAATGAGTAAAAATACCTTACTTTATAAGTTTCCATATTAGGTTGTGCTCTACTTCAATGGTTGTACTTCCCTTATCAATATGCTTTCTATAACAATAAGCATTTTAGTTAGATGAACAAGTCACATTATAGAGGTGTTAGATACATGTACATTATTAGTTAGATAAACAAGTCACATTATAGAGGTGTTAGATACATGTACATTAGTTTGGGAGCAATGTGTTGCCTCATGGAGCATGGAAACACTATATAATGAGTCATTGTGACCTACTATTGTAGATTATTACCATTGCTTGATGTAATATTTCAAGGAAATATTAAATATTAAGTGATCTCAATATTATGAATTTGAGGAATCACACACAACTCCAAAACACCATAGAATGTGAGTTATATAATGAGTCAATGTGACCTACTATTGTAGATTATTACCGTGTAGATTATTACCATTGCTTGATGCAATATTTCAAGGAAATATTAAATATTAAGTGATCTCAATATTATGAACTTGAGGAATGATACACAACTCCAAAACACTATAGAATGTGAGTAATAAGAGATCAAAATTGTCACTAAAACATTAAAGGAAAGTCAATTTCATTTAGTTTTCTAGTTTTTGACTATTTCTCACCAAGAACGAATTTTGAAATGAAAATTGAGGAGTGTTATAAATATCATGAACTTGAGGAATGATACACAACTCCAAAACACCATAGAATGTGAGTAATAAGAGATCAAAATTGTCACTAAAACATTAAAGGAAAGTCAATTTCATTTAGTTTTCTAGTTTCTGACTATTTCTCACCAAAAACGAATTTTGAAATGAAAATTGAGGAGTGTTATAAAACTTTAGGAATAAAACACGATCATAAAACATCTTATGATTTTGAGATTAACACATCAATAACTTATCCCTATTTTCATATTCAAATTGATTTTCCAATTATATTAAGTTTTAAAATCAAATTGATTTTCCAATTATATTAAGTTTTAAAATGAAATATTAGTTATTAAGATTCTTTCATATTATAGTTTGAGTGGGCCTAATAATTAAGAACATG
This sequence comes from Picea engelmannii, assembly GCA_009831015.1. Taxonomy (NCBI): domain Eukaryota; kingdom Viridiplantae; phylum Streptophyta; class Pinopsida; order Pinales; family Pinaceae; genus Picea; species Picea engelmannii. The sequence continues at coordinate 714,414 of ML778207.1, forward strand.
TGTTTCCTCAATCTCACCGTCCACTAAGTTCGTCTCAGTCTAACCCAAACTAAGCTGTGAAAACAGAAATTCAGCGCTTTCACCACCTATGATGGTTAAATACTATGTAGTCGAGAAAAGCTTATTTCACAAGCACTTGAGCCGGAAATCCTGGCCAAGACTTCTTTCAATCGTTACATGGAAGGAGTGGGACATTATGTTCGAATCCAATAGTAGTGAAACCTCTGAGATACCATTAAAGAGTCAATGACATCTTGGAAGACCCATTTGTTTGGCGGAATATTGAATTCATTTTCGGATCTTCTTCTTAAGAGATTACAAGTTCAAATCCAGAGGGATAGGGTATGTATACCTCATAGACTTTACCAATGAAATTTCTGGGTAAAAAAAATCTCATACACCAATTTAATTGTCTCTCCTACCCATTTTTTGATAGGATCCGAGGTGACAGAAAACATCAACAGCCTCCATCGTCGAGTCCGCCATGCGTGCGAGCTATCGTTTCTAAGGTAGAAGAGGACGAGTCTCTTCACCATCGCAAAACCCATTTGCAACCTGTGAGAGCGATGCAAATTGCTCGGTGAAGAAACTAGAGAGTGAAAAGTTTCAGAAGGTTCGATTTCACAGAGAACTAAACTAAAACGCAAGTGCTGGAAGGTGTGGAGGGAGAAACACAAGATGGTCGTTGGCAATCTCTGTAGGGAGGTTTTACAGGAAGGTGGTGAGACCTGCTACCAATTTTTTTCACAATTATGCAAATCACCGAAGATATCAAAACTTTATAGCAAAAATTGAGAATGTGGAGGGCAGGTGGTCTTTTCTTTTGAAGAGATTGCCAAAGCTGGGGTGGATTTCTTCTCTGTCCTTTTTGTAGAGCCCCCGGGATCTCCTTATATTGGCTATGCTTGAATATTTTCAAAAACAAAAAAGTCCTGGTCTGGATGGACTAACAATGGAATTCTTTTTAGGATTTTATGATTTATCTCCTTATATTGGTTATGTTTGAATATTAAAAAAAAAAAGTTCTGGTGTGATGGACTAACAATGGAATTCTTCTTAGGTTTTTATGATTTAATTAAAGAGGATCCACTAAAGATAATTTGGGAATCTCAATAATCAGATAGAATCCTTGGTTCTTCAAACAAGAACTTTTTAGTTCTTATTCCTAATGAAATAGAAACAATGACCTTTGAGGATTTCAAAAAAATCTTGAGCTACAATTTGATCTACAAGTTAATTTTCAAGACAATACCTAATCGGCTAAAATCTATCTTGAGAAAGATTATTTTTGGGGAACAATTTGGGTTCCTTGATAAGAGGAAAATTCATGATGTTGTAGCTCTGGCGCAGGAGGCCCTTCACTCCCTCAAGTAAAAAAGGTCGCCAACTTTAGTCCTAAAAATCGACATGTTAAAGGCTTACGATAGAGTCAGATGGGTCTTCCTTAGGCTAACACTAATTCAGATGGGTATGAATCTAAATACAATAAATTGGATCATGGGATGTGTTGAATCGACCTCTATTGTTGTCTTGATCAATGGACCGCCTTCCTCTTTCTTCGGGGCATTAAGGGGACTGGGGCAGGGGTGTCCTCTATCTCCTTTTCTATTTTTGATCATGGCCGAGGGTTTGAGCAGACTTATTGCCAAGGCTAAAAAATTAGGCCTCTTGAAAGGAGTAAAAGTATCCCCTGAAGTTTTTCTTACACATTTTCTTTTTGTTGAGGATATTATGATCTTTGGTGTAGGTAATTTAAAAGAATTCCTACCACTGAAGTCTATTTTGGATCTTTTTTGCACTGCTACAAGCATGCAAATAAATAGGTCAAAATCATCAATGATGATCTGTGCTATTAAAGAAGATCTATTGAACCCATTGGCTGATCAATTACCTTTCAATCGTAGAAGCATAGAAGTAGGGATCACGTACCTTGGTTTTGAGTTAAAACTATGTGGCTATAAGATGGATGATTAGTTGTGGCTCCCAAAGAAAATGCAGGCAAAAATCTCTTCTTGGAATTTTCATCTACTATCAAGAGGTGGGCGACTAGTTCTCTTAAATTCGGTACTCGGTGGTATCCCGGTATATTGGGCCTCCATTACTAAGATCCCAAATAATATTGTCACACGCATTAGGAAATTCTTCTTCTAGTTCTTATGGTCTAGCAAGAAATAAGCCACGTGAATTCCCCTCGTTAAATGGATGTAGATTGCAATGCCGAAACAATTGGGAGGTTGGGGGGTAAAAAACATCTTTTGGTTTACTAAGGAACTGGCGTCTGAAAACCTTTGGAGGCTTTCCCACAATTCCATGTTGTGGGAGTGGGTTATGGAAAATAAATATTTCCCAGGTAGATCGATGGTGGATTGGCTCAGAGATCTAGTCAAAACAATGGTTAATTGTTCAATAGTATAGAAAGCTCTAGTTGAGGCGGTCCAAATCATAGGAGAATGGTTGATGTGGAAGGTTGGAAATGGGAAGAACGTTCATGTAGGGGAGGACCATTGGGAAGAAGCTTCGAATGAATGAAAACCGTCCAACAATTTAATATCTGATCTACATTGTTTAGGAATATTTACAATATGGGATGCAAAATTGGAAGGAATGGATGAGGTGGGTAGAACTATGTGGAAATCTCCAAAATATTTGGGTCTGGAAGGGGAACAAGTTGTTCAATGGCCAAAGTACATATGCATGCTAAAATATAACTTTATTTGATTAAGGGAGGAGGAAGAGGACTCTCTATGCTGGTCAAGAAACCCCCTAAATGGTCAATACAATGCCAAGCTAGGATATTTATCCTTGGCGGAAGAATCCTTTGGGGGAATAAAGCGATGGTGGTGGGAGGATATCTGGAAGCTACATACTTCTCTAAAAGTGAAATTGGATTTCTGGCTGGCTCTTCACCAGAAGCTTCTTACATGGGACATAGGGAAAAAATGTGGATGGCATGGGCCAAGCTGGTGCCCTCTATTTAAATATGAGGAGGAAAATCCAACACATTTGTTTGTTCTTTGTCAATATGTGAGGAAGGTATGGGTAGTGATCATGTCTCTTCTTAAAGGTAAGGAGTATCTTACACATAAAAACTTGGAAGAATGGTAGTTCAACTGGAAAAAGTTGCAATTGTTAAGTGATTATGGCTCAAATCCTAGTCTTTCTATTTATTTTATATGCTGGGAAAGAAATTTAGTGATATTTTAGGACAAGTCTATTCCAGAGGAGGGGATTGTTGGGCTGATTGTCAATATGTCCTCTGAATTCAAAAACAAACAAAAAAGGGCAAAATCTCATAACTCAGTGATGCCGAAGTTGCAAGAAGGGGTCCCATGGGGTTTCTTCGACAGAGATAGTTAGGAACGTCTGCTCCTCTGTGGAGTTGTTGTGGTCATCCATATTAACAAAGAACACTTCTTCAATATACACTATGCGTCGAGTAAAGGTTCTAACATGAAGGAAGAGATGGAGGCTATGTGGACATTATTGTTTTATGCAAATTCGTTGAAGCTGAGGAAGAGTTAGGTGTTTGGGGACTAAAAAATCACAATCGACTGGGAAAACAACAATATACAAATTTAGGTGGTTAATTTGCAGTCTCTTCTTAAAAATATTCGGTCCACCATGAATGAGTTTGAATGGTTTTCATTTGTGCACATCTACAAGGAACTCAACTCTCAGGAAAATGATTTGTTTAAGGAGGCATTAATGTTGGATCTAGGTTCTTTCATAGATCAAGAACTTTACGATGGATGTCTATGTGATGAAAACATATCTTTTTATTGTAGTTCCTATATGATGATATGTATGAAGGAGGTTTCCTTCATTTTTTGAACAGGTTCATAAATTTTCTCTAAGATGTGTACAAACAAGCATTGTTTCTATGAAGTATATATAGAAAAGACTCTGTAGGAGAAGTACAAGAAGGAAGAAGATATAGACATTTATGTCACTGTGTTTTTTATGCTAGTAAATGCATAGTCCCAATCGAGATAGAAACATGTATACTCATTTTTATGAATATAAAGTTAATTTTTCTCCTTGAAAAAATGGTGCTGATAGCCAGATTGTATGGAGAAAGAGTTTTCCTACATTTCAAGGATGCATGGTTGCCTTTGGAATACACAATGGTGACTACTAGAATTATGTTCAATTGGGATGCCATATTGTCTTATCACCTCAATAGGATGATTGAAAGGGCCCATAAAGAAAAAGAAAAGGCAGGAGTATTCCCAACATTCTACATGTCATCCTATCTTTTGGATGTGGTTTGTGCTACTAATGTCTTCAGAGGTGTCAACCTTAGTTGACACATTTATGAATCATCCGTGCATGTTTATTGGCAGATTCTATAGGATAATAAATACAAGAAACATTACTATGCTATATGTGATCATTTCTTATCCCCTCTATATAAGCTTATTCTTTGCAATGAGTGTCTAAGGTTAACTAAAGAAGTAACGAGGTTGATTAGGTATGCTGGAAGCTAGTACTTGCAAGAGAACTACACATATTTGAGAATTTTTGGTGCAATAGGATCACCACACTTGTTTCCTAGGTTTGTGCTGAATAGGTTAGTTATGTGAGCTATTTCTTACTAGACTGTGTTGCAAGGTTTCAATGCTTCTTTTCTCAAAGAGGCCAAACATAAAATCTTTATTCCATATAAATTTAGCCTAGGTGATTACCACTTGAGAGATCCAAAAATAGTCAGACATGAATCCAGTTCCATTTTTGAGTACATATTTACTCAAGGCTAGTTTAGAAGACATGACCCCAAAGGTATTGTAGCTAATCACTACGACTTAATCTCCCTATCTTGGCCATACTCTCAAGATTAGTGGGAAAATGAGCTTCCATATGAAAAATCTAAGGTTTGGGATGATGTCCAAGCCAGGCTAAAAACCCTCGTTTTAGTAACTTTCAGTGCCATGTCCCTAGATGAAAAATTGGATGAAGTTGAGAGCCTCAGAAATGAAGGGGAAGAAGTTAGAGGATTTAAGAGATGATAATCAGGGGGGGGGGGAGTTGCAAGAAAAGCAATTCAAGATGAGAAAATAAGGCAACAATAAGAGGAGGAATTGAAAAGAAAAATTGAGGAGACAAGGAAAAAGAAGAAGAAGAAAGTGCACAATTTGCGTTGGAAACGAAAAGAAAAGCATCTAAATCAAAATTGAGGAAGACAAAATTGAAATATGATTAAGATAAGGAGACATTTTAAGCTAATATGGAGATAAATGAAGAAGAAGAAAAAATCAAACAAGAAGAAGAATTGAAAAATAATGAGGAGGAACAAAGACTCCTGGCTGAGTAACTAACATACAAAGATGAAGAGGAAAGGTTGTAGGATGAATGTAAAAATAAAAAGGAAGAAGAGATGAGACAATGGGAGAAAAGTGAGATGAAGGAAGAAAAATAATAGCTAAAGAATAGAGGATGAAATTATTAGAAGAAGAAAGGATGAAAGATGATGAAGAGAAGTTGCAGTAGGAGGAAATGCATATAGGAGGAGCAACAAATGGTGCACAACAAAAAGCAGAGCCAACTCCTACATAACATCCAACACAATAGATTACAACACCCCCTAGCAATATTATATATTTAACAGGGGAAGATGAAGCTACGAAAAAAGAAAGTGATAACGTTAAAGATCTAGTAATGGAATAGGTGTATACTCCAGGTAGTTTGGAGAATGTGCTATCATGGGGATATCATCCAATTCTAGAACCTTTGGAAGAGGTTCCATATCTTTATTCCATTGCTTATAACTGACATAAGCAGGCCATTGTTAATATAATTTAGAAGAGGAAGAGAGTGGATGTAGACAACTTTGTTATTTTCACTGTCGAGGAATCCATGCTAGACACAAAGAAGTCTATACTCAATGAATTAATATCAGTTGGGATAGACATCTCTCATTATTCTATTGATAAATCTAAGGACGGGGAGGAAGAAGTTAACAGCATGAATATATAGATTGCTGCAATGGAAAATCAAGAAAAATATTATGAGGGAGCTTAGGATGTAGTGAGTAAGTTCGTTGAATAACTCCTTGAGGACGAAAAAATAAATGATCAAATTAGAAAATAATTCATCACTAAGGAATTTGAGCTACATTAATTGAGTATTCAATTATCTATTCTATACAAGGAGAATTCCATTTGGAAGGAAAGATAAGAAAAATCTCAAAACCAAATAGATTTCATTGAACAAATTTGGAAGAGTCAAGGTCACAAGGACCACATAATCAATCTGTTAGGTAAGGAAGAGATGTGCAAGATTGGGAAAGCAATTAATTATTGGAGAAATTTGGTCGATGGGTCACATAATTTAATAGAATATGAATGGATGGCATGAATTAAGATCCAATATTTGATTGAAGATACTAGTAAACAAAGTAGATTGCCTAGTTTAAATATGTTAGAGGGGATCAAAGAAATCAATGAAGTGATGGACCAACTCAAGGATATTGTAGAAAATCGAGAGATAGAATTCAGTAGCATCTCCTCATTAGAAAATGGACATCTTCAACGATTTTTTATTGGTGAAGTTAGATCAATGAATCGTATGGAGTTTGTTATTCCTAGGATCGAGAAGTACATCAAACATTTTGAGAAGGAAATCCTGATGTTGAGTTCACCCAAAGAGCATCACATGTTCACTCATCAAAATCTGCATGATGAGTTATTCAAGCAATGGGGAAAGTATGACTAGGATCATCCTACAATGGAAACTCCTAGTTCACGAGAGATGTAATGGATAAGAGAATCACATGGATTTTGCATGGTAATTTTTGTTTTATTTTATTATTACATTAATTTTTCCTTATAAATATGTAGACCGATTGCATAGAGAGTTTTGAGGCGATCGGATTGTAACCAAGAAATACTTCAAAGTAAATTTAGAAACTCTTTTTTTGGAGGGACATTTTGCTAAATATTTCTATGTGGATTGACTCTAACTTGTGGATTATTCCATGGTTGGTTTGATGTCTCATACATCTAGTAAGGATTTCCATTCTACCAAGTCATCGTTGGAGATATTACACACTCACCTAGATAATTCTTTTCCCAAGGTTGATAGTCTAATGATGAGGGTGCTTCCATAGATGAGATTATTCTCTCCTGATAATATTCCCCTACAAATTAGGGTGCCTCCTACAAAATAGGGCACCTTCCCTCTTCAGTTCAGAGTTAGTTACACCTTAGTTAGAATAATGGAGGACACTTGTGCATGGCAACCTCAATTTTAACACTTGAAGTTGCATGTTCACCTCGATTTACTCACTAGGAGGGCGCATATCACATGCATGCAACCAGGAGGGCATATATCATATGCATACATTATTTTCTCTCACCTCCACATGTGAGAATCAATTAACTGATGATTGCATGGACCAATTAACTAGGACTAGGTGCTAGATTACTTCGGTTTCTGTCAGTGAGTGTATATCTCTCTCTAGATAACTGCTATGATGCATTCACTTATCCATGTAGAGTATATTATGTGTATTATTCATTTTTACGAACTCAGTGAATATAATTCATTTTTTTTCTCAATCTTGTCTCTCTTTCTCTTTTCTCTCTCGCAAGCTTTGTGTGATTTTTCTACTAGCTAGGTTCTCTATGCAAGTTTCACTTCACAGTCACCTTGTGCAATTGAGTAAATTATTTTCTTTGCTATTTTCAATATATATATATAT
>ML778207.1:730756-744925 GCA_009831015.1 Picea engelmannii
ATCACTGAGAAATACACATTCACAAGAGACACAACATTTATCCTGGGAAACACTCTAGGGGAAGAAAACCCAGCAAAAACTTCCTTATCATAAATAGCTTATACAATGTTCAAGAGATAACTCAAACCAATACAAATAGTCCTCCCCAAGAGATGCGCCACCCTTCTTCTCCTCTCTCCAACTGGTAATTGCAGCTTGCCTCATAAGAGAATGAGCAAGTGAGTTGTGTGTTTGAAGTGAGGCACTAGCCTCTTATTTATATCAGACATGCACATGTGAAAGGTCACAACTTGTAGGGATGACCTCTCACTCTGGGTGGGTAAACCCACCTTTAATTAATTCTGGGTCTTCCATTATAACTGCTGGGGCTGACTTCTTATTCTGTCCTTTGTAATTGTCCGATGACCAATCCGCAAAAGGGGATTTGGTCCTTATACAATTACCGACATGATTAATCCTCAATGGGGATTAATCCAATAACAACAATAATAATAATGGCATGATTAATCCACAATGGGGATTTAATCCAATAACAAAATAATAATAAGAATGCTCTTCGCAGTTACATTATTTTAACACTATCATACCATTTCTCATTTGAATTCCATGAAATCAACGACTTAATATCACACTTCTCTCACTATTACATAGCCCATTCAACTTATAGGTTAGTTTACCACATGAGTTCATGCATAACCATATACTATTGACATATGTTTGCATTTAAAACATATCATTAAACCCGATATCTATTAGAAAAATAGGTTTGCTCATTTCACCATAGACAATATAGCAATATTGTCACCCAACCATAGGTCGAAGTCACCCCCAATCACCTTAACCTTGACAGAGAGAATAATTCTGGAAGAAAACCCTAGACCCAATAACCAACCAATATAGCATACCACTCTCCAGAGCTAGCATACCAAGCAGAAAGTCCAAACCTTAACCAAGAGAAAGTCCACGCCTAAAACTAGAAATAAAATTTGTAGTAGCTGCAACTACAACTACTCTCCAAACTTGTGCACTTACTAAATTTCTGCAGTTGCGAGCTGTGTGTGTCCAAATGAGCTTCGACTGTTGGTTGTGGAGCCTGATTATATTCCTGATTCATAGGTCTTTGTTTTCAACTGTGTTTGTACCCGATTAATACTTTACACCCCAGAACAATGTACACTCCTCCACGCGGGGGAGTGCAGAGGGGGGTTACCCCTCTACGGGGTCCGGGGAAAAGTGGGCCCTCGAAGGAAAAAATGCCTTGTAAATGTATATTGTAATTTCATTGTAAATTTAGACCGTTCATTATAAGGTCGCATATCTGACGATAGAGTTTATGTTAGGGTTTTTTTCCCTAGAAGGAAACCCTCTTTTATGAGGGAAATGTATTGCAACTATGTATCATTGCAAATATTGTATTCTGAGTGAGGAGACTGTGAGAGAAAGAAGAGAAAGTTACAACGGGTGTGCTGTAGGTTTTATCCCTTCATTTGCTAGATAATAATAAAGGAAGGACCTGGCAATTTCTCTGGTAGACGTAGACCACACTGGGTGAACCACATATATCTGTGTCTCTATTGTATTGTGTATCTTTTGTGTTTTATTTCCGCATTTGTTTTATTTTATTGCTCCACGATCCTATTTTTCTAACACCGACATCCTGTATTTATACTGCTCTTCCTTAGCTATCTGGGTTGAATTCTCTTTCTGGAGACTAAAAACTCAATATTAATTATTTTCTTTAGTCGACTTGTCTTCTAGGGTTATGTTCAATGCTTTAGGGTTTCTTCTTGATTTCCATAATATTCTAGTCTTATCAGGGTTACACGTGGAGGTTTGATACCTCCTGCAACTACTATAATATCAACACTCCCTCCTATCTAGGGAGGTATTAAAGGTAATGGTATTGAGAAAAAACATACCATTCAACATGTAGTATAGTCATAGCCATGCAAACTATCTCATGATCAAATCACGAGCACCATCATCACTATCCGTATCATCTGATAGCATCAATTGCATCATCTCTCGAAGCCATACTCTAGCTGAGTAATTAGGCATGATGATGAATAAGTCACTCACTCCACAGAGTGATACAAGAATCATTCTTTTCATCTGGGCATATGTCCTAGAAGAATAATTGTTCCAATCAGATGTTGGAAGCCTCATCATGGGCTACAAGGATTATTCTTCTAATTCAGACATACGTCCTAGAAGAATGTCTATCTTGGACCATTTTCCATAGGAAAAATGTTTGTCCACCAATATTCATTCCTGCCTGGACCATTCTCTGTATGGAGAATCTATGTCCACCAACACACTGACTATCCATCTAGTTGGATATCATCTCTAACACTAGTGATAGTCTCCATGGAAATCAAAACAATGCCATCCAATAGAACACAACTGTGTCTATTCATAGTAGTATACAACTACTATCCAGTGGTACACAACCACACCAAGTAGCAGACAACTACTAACCAGTGACACATAGTCACAACCAGTGGAACACATCCACCACAGTATCATACAACTAATGTCCAGAGACATACAGTCTCCACAACAATCATATCATCTGATATCAACCTACATAAAACAATATCATGATATAAACCGAGTCAAATGGGCCATTCTTCCACTCACATCAGTGAGATTTGGAAGAGCATCTTCCCTTAGAAAGTAAAACATTAGGTATGGGCTATCTGGACTATTCTTCTTAAGCATAGAAGAATAACTGTCCCTGATTTCTGAGCCTGGACCATTCACCTAACTGGGCCATTCCTCTGACACTAATCATAGTACAACCTGGAGAGAATGAGTCTACCCTAGGGAATGTCTGTCCTTGATTGCTGAATCTAGACCATTCACCTAAATGGGCCATTCCTTTGGCACTAATCATAGTGCAATCTGAAGAGAATGAGTCTTCCCTAGGGAATGAATGTCCGAACCATTTACTAAGGAAATTACTGTCCTGCACCAAGCTCCAAAACAAACCATTCTTCGAAATTGCTCACAATTGTGAACTTAGAAAGAATGACTGCCCAACAAGGCAGACCATTCTACTTGACCACTTCTCAGAGTGACTTCCAAGAAGAATGACTGTCCTAGACCATTACCCCACACTGGACACAAGGGGGATCGTTGTCTATGGTACATAAAAAATCTATCGAACCATTTTCATTACGAAAATGAATTTCTGACCTGGACCATTTTCTGAACTGGAAAATGCCCGTCCATCAGAAATCTCAAACCACTTTCCGAACTGGAAAGGAACTGCCCATCTTGGACCATTTTTACAAACTAGAAAATGACTGTCCATGAATCAATAACATATCAGTGCTCTCTCCCAACCTGGGTGTAATCACTTCCTTTTCCAATAAGGAAGTCTTCTCCACGAGCCCCAACTTGTATTTTAAGTACACATACTTTTCATATTTGAACAAAGGCTTTATCAAAATATCTGCTATTTTCTCATCGGTGGAGATATACTAGAGAAACACTTCTTTGTTTTGGTATTTATCATGAAGAATATAATTCTTGATCTTAATGTACTTTGGTCTTGTCATGGAACATTGGTTTTCTATGGAGGCTTCACATTGCTTTGATCATTACAATATATTATGGTCGAATTCAACACTTCTGTTTACTGCTAGATCATGACATCGTGGAATGTCTCAAACTGAAACATATCCAAGTAGCACTTCTTCTGTCATCATGATATTTTTCCATGGATTATCAATCCATCATCCCGAACTTTTGAGTAACCATTCTGATACATTATTTCTATCATATAAGGTTTTTACCACGCTTCTGTTGTATATGAGATACTCTGCATCAAGTTTCTTGAATCCATACAAGGTCTTCTTCCATTTGCATACATGGGTCTCTTTCTGGTATATGTTTCTTTTTCAATTTTTCTTTATTGGGAAGAACAATCTTTTACATGTAAATTTCAATCCATGGATATTGCAAGATGTATATCTGGTTTACTGGAACAAGCTGACGTCATAGTGTTCTTCATCCTTCTGGAAGAACCTCTAGTTTTGAATCTCGGAATGCTTCCATTCATAAGTCTTTTTCACATTTTCTTACATACATTTTTCTTCATCACAACTTCTATATCTTCTAGTTGATTTCTTCTAGTGGGTTCAAACCAAGATGGTAGTCTTATGATTTTTGGTATAATAACTAGTTGTTCTGGATTTTATTTCTTTCTTGGAATCTTCATGTTCTTCCTCATGTTCCTCTTTTAGCTTTTGGGTTCATGGAGTCTTCTATAGATTCCATTCCCTTCCTTCCTGAAGATTCCAACTTCTTCCTTTCATCATAGGAACATGGATGTAGATGGAAAACCAAGGATACTTAAGACTTCTTTTCGAAGAAGACTTTTTCTAGAGTCAAATTGAACACATGCTGCTTATCATGGTTGCTACTTTCAATGGGAACATGGAAAGATACTTCATAATCCTCAATGGATCATATCATTTGGTATTATCTCCCTCCTAATCCTTGCTTCATGCATGAATGCATGCTCTTCTTTTGGAAATCTATAATCAACTCCCTCCGTCTAAGAGAGTCCACATTTCTGTTTGCATCCTTATTTCCTTTTGCAAAGTGTCACAAGTCTTTTTCTAATTTCCTCTTGATTGCTGACTTCTTTCTGTTTTGACTTCTTCCGGGTTTCTTTAGGTTTGATTTTGATTTCGTCTTATTTGGTAGAATTTACTTATATAATAGCTTCCATAGGAATTGTTACCAAATATTGTCAATGTACTTAATATTTTCATGTGTATTTCTTGACTTGTAGTCATCGTGATAGCAATCCTTATCTTTTATTCTTCCATAGGTATTGTTTCATTTGAACATCTTATCTTCTAAGAAATATATATACATGATATGTATAGGAACTATGTAAACATGGTATGTACAAGAACTTTGAAGAATATTGTTACCTTTACTTAGAAGAAGAAGTCTGCTTTATCCTGCTTGGCCTTCTTTGAGGGTTCCCTTTCTTCGGCAACTGATGCTTTGTCTGTTTCCTTCCTTTTCTTTAAATTAGGACAGTGGTTCCTGTAGTGACCATATTTTCAACAGTTGAAGCATTGTATTTTTGATATATCCTTTTCTTGATTTGGTTTCTTTCTCAAGCCAAACTTATTCTTATTCATGAAATTCTTGAACTTTGCTGTGAAGGCTTGATATTCATATTTATTTTGGGATTTCTCTTTTGCGTTAATCCTTGATTCTTCTTGTGCACAGAAATTCAAAAGTTCTTCAAATGTGGGATACTCCTTTCTTGTTTTCATGCTTGCGGAAAATGCATCCCATGTCTTGGGAAGGACGTTGAGTACTATATTTACTAGTTCCTTTTCTGAAATGATTTCTTCAATAGCTTGTGGTTGATCTCTTAACTGAGAGATTCTTACAAAGTATGATGTTATGCTGTCATCATCATTCATTTTCATGTCACAAAGCTCATTATTTAGACTCATTACTTGTCCAATGTTTCTAACTGAGAAGAGATTAGTTAGGGCATCGTACATCTTCTTAGATGAGTCAATATGAGAAATATAGGGTATCAAGTGGTATTTTATAGAGTCCACTATGATACTCATAGCATTGATGTCATTGTCCTTGAAATTCTTCATATCTGCAACATTCTAAGGTTCCTTCTCTTTTCATTCTTCAAACTGTGGTTCAACGATCTTTCCTTTCATGATATCCAATAGTTTATTCTTGGCAAGGATGAGGTAAATCCTTGTCTTCCATGCTCTAAAGTTAGAAGCCCCTTCTAATTTCATAGAGTAAGTCATGACTGCTTTGACTTGGTCAACCTTTGACTTTGACCAAAAACTCAAACTTGACATCTTGACTTGCTGAGAGTATCAGGAGGTGCGGTAGGCTAGGGTGCACTAAGTTATCCACGAATTAGGTCAAGATATTCACTTAAGTTTCCTTAACAAGAGGGTTAGGTTTTCATTGCGGCAACACAACTTTGACTACAACAGGCTCCTTGGGCCTATTACAAGGTTTACTTAAGTTTCCTTAACAAGAGGGTTAGGGTTTCGTTCCAGCAACAAAACTTTGACTGCAACGGCCTCCTCGAGCCTATTACAAGGTTTTATATTAAAATTTATAAAGCAAAAATATTATGCAAGTTAACCAAGCATCGAGGTCCGTGTACACAAAATGATCAACACACATCATGAGTTAACCACAAGTTAAGCCAAATCCTAGCACCTAAGCGCCAAGCCAAATGGAGGAGAAACCCACATGCAAGCCTTTTCTTTGCACTACGCGTCGAATGTTATTAAGTGCACTAGCATATAAAAACACCTAAAGGTACATTTTCCTGGCAGATGTGGGATATATCCCAAGAGTAAAGTGCACCATCAAAATCCGATATTAAAGAGCCAGAGCCCTAACAATGCATATATAACTCGAAGTCTAAGTATCAAGTGGTAGCGAGCAGATGATAATAATTTGAATGCATGTAATTTGTGTAAGAATGGTAATCTCAGGTGTGCATAGCATCCAACTATCAAATAAATATATTATTTTTATTACCCAAGGATTGGGCCGTCCTGGACGCTAAGTGTAAAAATGATGTCTCTCAAGTATCTAAGAGAACACCAAACAAAAGGTTACAGTTTGGATTCGGGAGTGGTACTATTGTTTTTTGGCTTTGGGTTTTACGATGGAGCATGACTTTCTTCCAGTCACTTGCTGAAGTTCTGCCACATTCTCCTCCATTTGCCTCCTCAAATGGCATAAAAAATTCCATAGGTTCTCCCTTATTTCATTCTAATCAAATGACATGGAAAAGGTTTGCACTGGTTGTTGCTATTTAGGAAGCAAGGAGACGACTCATGTTTGAAATACAAATGAATTTTGCTGGAATAAAGTTTGGGGCAGTGCCACCAGGAGGTGAAGTTAAAAAATGATTGTATAGCAATGGGTTTAAATCAATGTCAGCTACATAGAATGTCTAGATGTCAAGATAACTTGGTGTGTTTAAGATTAAAGCTGTAACAAACATTGTGAATGCCAAATAGAGACATGTATACCTCTTTGCAATAGTGATTGGTCAAAAATATTTGGCTGATTACAATTTCAGAAGGTCCATCTGGTAAGTGATAAGTATTTGAGTCGAAGTAACCCGTGTTTACTCGAACTCCCAACCACAAAATAAGTTGAGAGTGAGCATTGTTTGCCAAATGTCTAAAAACGTTCATCGATGGTTGATTGATTACATGAAGATAAATCTCGAATTGTCGAGTCCCTGTTTTCATATAAAGAGAATGAACATTTAAGCAGCACGAGCATCGAACCTAAGCATCATATGTTATCAAAGATTATTTTAATGTTGAAAATTCAAGCAGTAAAATGCTAAAAGTCAGAAGGGATTTAAGGGAGATTTTCCTGGTGGTGAATCTGAATACAAATTAAGGTTCCATTTTGCAAGACCTCGTTTAATTCCTGATCTTACCGATGTGCCTAAAGAAGTTACCAATGAGGAAATAATTTCCACAAAAAAATTAGATCATATTTTAGGCTTGATGAACATCTGAACTTTCCATATTTTGAGTACAACATCACCGAACAGTTCTATATAGTTAAGCATGAAATGTACAAGTGACAAGATTCTCCAAGATTACAAGGCATCAGGTTATTAATCATAGTTCATCTCCAGAGGTAACATTTGATTAAGGAGACAGTCAACTTACAGGTGGCAACGTATCTCTATTTCCTAGGCAGGGAACCAATAGATGGAAGACAAGTGGCAGTTTGGGGCTCTTTGCAAATAGCTCCAACATTTTGAGTCCAAACAAATTTGATCAATGACACTAGTTTCTAGGAGGAAGTTACTAAGATCCATGTCCAAGTTCGCAGGTGTCAGAGTAAGAAGAGAAATCCCAAGGTTTCAGGGAGAATTTGTACACTTGTCATTGTTTTGTAACCATATCCTAGAAATTAGAGAGTTGTTTGCATGAGTCATTACCTTTTGTAACAATTACTATTTTTAGAAAGCAACTAGAAGGATCGAATTCTGGAGATAGTGTAAGTTGCCTATATATTTGTATGTAAAAATATGAAGAAGGGTTGGACTGACTAGAGGGAGACCTTCCTTTGTGGCTGGAAAACTTTGTATGTTCTCATGAATTTTAATACAAGCAGAGAGTGTTTTATGATACCAAAGATTCATCACAATGTCCCCTTTAGTGTGTTTTCCCTAGTTCATATTCATTTCATTTCTGTTCTTTCTTCTAAGCATAACTAAGAGTAAATGATCGGAATTCATCCTTTATAGATGCTCCCTTCATGTAGTTAATGGAGGTGCCATGTTTAATGATTGCAGGTCCATAATTCACCCTTAGGTGCTCTGTTCATTGTAGTCAGCCTTCATGTTACTTCTTCTAAAGTTACAAATCAGAATTCATTCTTATTAGATGCTCTCGTTTGTAATGGGATTTCCTTATTTCCGTCTTATCATCATCTGGATATTGTATTGCTGAAAGGTGTTCTTATTTTGCCTCTGTTCCCTCAGACACACATAGCTGTGTTAATATTCATATCATTTCAGATTTGACTCCATTTCCCAATGGTACTTTCTCTCTTTTTTGTCCTACCATCTCTTTAAAACAAAAAAAAACCTATCTTATACCATAATTTGACCTCTGAGTCTTATTATTGTATATATTTCTTGATTTTGAAAGCGTTTTGCTTTTGAGAGATCCCTCTCTGATTGTATAGGTCAGAATACAATCTAAAGATGGTTGAAATGGTTACCTTGGGGTTTCTTTGATACAACCCAAAGAAATTTCCAAGTGCTAACATATTGGCATCGTTGTCGGGGAATCAAAAGTTAAACTTTCCTTGGGAGAAACGACAAAGTTCATATTTGATTGTTGATGGTGGACAACAGTCAAACACAAGGAGGTCATAAATCATCCACGTGGTGACTCCATTAGCAGTGGTATCCATATGTCTGAGTATCAATGATGACTCCAATGTCTGAAGGTTTTAAAGCTTGAAGAAGGTACTAGTGACTCCACTGGATTCGATGAAGAACTCAAATGCTGCTACAATTGTTTCAAGGTATGCATGTTTGGAATTTTCATAGATTTATGGTTTTCCAAATCCTTTATCCAAGGATGGATATTGTTTGAGAAATGGTCCAAAATTTAATGGTGAGGATTTGAGTTTGAATTTGAAGCATATATAAAATTTTCGTTATTTTACTGATCTTCTTAGAGTCAAACATGAAGATGTTTTCCTTAGACTGTTTCATGATTCATTCCAAGGAAAATGTAGGAGTTGGGTTGAAGGTTTTCCTGCTAGATCTATTAGAACTATTACAACTTTTTGGGTTGTATTCTTGGAAACATGGATGGAGAAGGTAGATTTTGTGGCATATTCTCCTTCCGTTCAAGGTTTTAAAGAATGGAATGATACATACACTGATGAGGAAGTGGAAGAAAACTTTTCTTCATTTTTTTTTCTTATTTAAAGTCATGTAAATGCAGTTCAAAAGATAAAATCCAGTTTTTGGATGAATTTGTCAAGGACATTGAGAAAGAGATTGAGGTTTTAAAATATCAGGAAATACCCCTAATTGTTCAATTTAAGGGCCTTTGTTTTGAAGCTTCATTTCAGCATAACCAAAAAGACACATTGACGCCCTTGTCCTTCAATTTTGAAATTGAGAATGAAGATGAGATTGACCATTTACAAGTGAAATTACAGTTTGAGCAGTCTTGTCATGGAAATCAAATAGAAGAATATCTTGAGGGTTATCATGTTTTTTATGATCCCATACCCGACTATATGGAGGAGTTTTTCAGTTGGGATAGTTTGTCATGCTTTCGCTATAAAGATCAAATCTGTTATCAGTGGTTTTTTCCATTACATTTTTCAGTTTTGACTTTGACCAAGCATGATCAATTTTTTATTATTATTGGATCAACTACTTGCTTGGATTCCTTGGAACTTTTCTATTACTTGATTGAGCAATAATTTTTAGTAGAGTAGGTAGGAGAGTGAATAAGCTTGACATGGTGAGCATTTCTTTCAACAATTTTTCAGTTCAGTTTTCAGTTTGGATTTGTTTTCAGTTAAGGATTGTTAGATTGTAGTAGTTGTATTTATCATTCATTTTCAGGTTGCAAGTTGGATAAGATTTGTTCATTGTGCTCTGAGGGTAAGAAGGATAATTATTTAAATATTTTTTTCTTGGGAAAATGAAATGATGACCAAGTGGCTAAGAAAAATATAAAAATCTTGTTGTTTTTAATCAATATTTGGTCCTTTTTAGTCCAAAATTGGCTCCTCGGGCCTATTACAGGGTTTTATATTAAAATTTATTAAGCAAAAATATTAGCCCGAAGGCTAATCTCCAATTATCCAAGTTAACCAAGCACTGAGGTCCATGTCCACAAGCTGTCAAGCACCTACACCAACATACATCACGATTTAACCACAAGTCAAGCCAAAGCCTAGCGCTAATCCAAGTGGAGGAGAAACCCACATGGGAGCCTTTCCTTTGCACTACGCGTTGAATTTCATTAGGTGCTCTAGCATATAAAAACACTTGAAGGTACATTTTCCCAACAGATGTGGGATATATCACAACTCGATATTAAAGAGCCAGAGCCCTGACAATGCTTATCTAACTTGAAGTCTGAGTATCAAGTGGCAGTAGGCAGATGATAATAATTTGAATGCATGTAATTTGTGTAAGAATGGTAATCTCAGGTGTGCATAGCATCCAACTATCAAATAGATATATTATTGTTATTACCCAAGGATCGAGTCGTCGTGGATGCTAAGTGTAAAAAGTATGTCTCTCAAGTATCTAAGAGAACGCCAAACAAAAGGTTACAGTTTGGATTTGGGAGTAGTACTATTGTTTTCTGGATTTTGGTTTTACGATGGAGCATGACTTTCTTCCAGTCAACTCCCTGAAGTTCTACCACATTCGCCTCCATTTGCCTCCTCAAATTTCACATAAACTGCCAAAGGTTCTCCCTTATTTCATTCTAATCAAATGACATGAACAAGGTTTGCACTGGTTGTTGCTATTCAAGAAGCAAGGAGGCGACTCATGTTTGAAAGATGAATTCATTTTGTTGGAATAAAGTTTGGGCCAGTGCCACCATGAGGTGAATTTAAAAAATGATTGTATAACAATGGGTTTAAATCAATGTTAGCTACATAGAATGTCCAGATGTGAAGATAACTTGGAGTGTTTAAGATTAAAGGTGTAACAAATATTGTGAATGCCAAATAGAGACAAATATACCTCTTTGCAATAGTGTTTGGTTGAAAATATTTGGCTGATTACAATTTTAGAAGGTCCATTTGGTAAGTGCTAAGTATTTGAGCAGAAGGAGCCTTTGTTTACTTGAACGTCCAACCACAGTCTAAGTTGAGACTGGGCGTTGTTTTCCAAATGTCCAAAAATATTCACCGACAATTGATTGATTACATAAATATAGAGCTCGGATTGCATAGTCCCTTTTTTCATATAAAGAGAATGAACATTTAAGCAGCCCGAGCATCGAACCTAAGCATCGGAGGTTATCAAAGATTATTTTAATGTTGAAAATTCAAGCAGTAAAATGCTGAAAGTCAGAAGGGATTTAAGGGAGATTTTCCTAGTGGTGAATATGAATACAAATCAAGGTTCCATTTTGCAAGACCTCGTTTAAGTCCTGATATTACCGATTTGCCTAAACAAGTTACCAATGAGGAAATAATTGCCACAAAAAAATTAGATCATATTTTAGGCTTGAAGAACATCTGAACTTTCCATATTTTGAGCACAAAATCATCGAACAGTTATAGATAGTTAAACATCAAATGTACAAGTGGAAAGATTCTCCAAGATTACAAGGCATCAAATTATTATTCATAGTTCATCTCCAGAGGTAACATTTGATTAAGAAGACAATGAACTTACAGGTGGCAGCATATCTCTATTTCCTAGGTAGGGAACCAATAGATGGAAGACAAGTGGCAGCATATCTCTATTTCCTAGGTAGGGAACCAATAGATGGAAGACAAGTGGCAGTTTGAGGCTCTTTGCAAATAACTCCAACATTTCGAGTCTAAACAAATTTGATCAATGACACCGATTTCTAGGAGGAAGTTACTAAGATCCATGTCCAAGTTCGCAGGTGGCAGAGTAAGAAGATAAATCCCAAGGTTTCAGGGAGAATTTGTACACTTGTCATTGTTTTTTAACCATATCCTATAAATTAGAGAGTTGTTTGCATGAGTCATTACCTTTTGTAACAGTTACTATTTTTAGAAAGAAGCTAGAAGGCTCAAATTTTGGAGCTAGTGTAAGCTGCCTATATATATATATTTGTACGTAAAAATATGAAGAAGGGTTGGAATGATTGGAGGGAGACCTCCCTTTGTGGCTGGAAAAATTTGTATGTTATCATGAATTTTAATACAAGCAGAGAGTGTTTTCTAATAACAGAGATTCATCACGATGCCCCCTTTAGTGTGTTTTTCCCCAGTTCATATTCATTTCATTTCTGTTCTTTCTTCTAAGCATAGATAAGAGTAAATGATCGAAATTCATCCTTGATAGATGCTCCCTTCATGTAGTTAATGCAGGTGTCATGTTTAATGATTGCAGGTCCATAATTCACCCTTAGGTGCTCTGTCCATTGTAGTCATCCTTCATTTTACTTCTAAAGTTACAAATCATAATTCATCCTTATTAGATGCTCTCGTTTGTAATGGGCTTTCCTTATTTCTGTCTTATCATCATCTGAATATTGTATTACTGAAATGTGTGTTTATTTTTCCTTTGTTCCCTCATAAACACATAATTATGTTAATCTTCATATCATTTTAGATTTGACTCGATTTCACAATAGTGCTTTCCCTCTTGTTTATCCTACCATCTCTTTAAAACAAAAAACAAACCTATCTTATACCAGAATCTAAACTCTCAGTGTTATTATTGTATATATTTCTTGAGTGTGAAAGACTTTTTCTTTTGAGAGAGCCCTCTCTGATTGTATAGGTTGGAATACAATCTAAAGATGGTTGAAATGGTTACCTTGGGGTTTCTTTGATACAATCCAAAGAAATATCTGAGTGCTAACACAAGGTACAATGTATCAAATAAAAGAATTGACAGTTTCTAGGAAACCGTGTCCTTCTCTCAAAGACGACTGCACAAAGAATGAAACTTCTGCTCAGTGAAGGTCTTGGTGAAGATGTCTACAATATGTTTTGTTGAAGGACAAAATTCCAGGTCGATGATCCCTTCATGTACTAAGTCTTGGATGTAGTGCATGTGGATCTTGATGTGCTTCATCTGCTTCCTCTGAGCTGGATCTTTGTATAACTTCAGAGTGTTGTGGTTGTCACACCGGATGGCGATCGACCAATGAAACTGAATTCCCAACTCAGTGAGAAAATGTTGTAGCCACATAGCCTGAATGGTTATGTTAAATACCCCTATATACTCTCCCTCAGTTGAAGATAGAGCAATAACAACCTGCTTCTTTCTCAACCAACATATGGGCCCATAATCTAGACTAAGTGAGTAACCAGATGTGGACTTGCGATTAATGTTATCACCAACCTAGTCAGAATTGGTGAACTTGATGAGGTCCAATGCAGAGTCTACTGCATAGTGAATCCCAAAGGTGATGGTGCCATGTATGTATCAAAGGATACACTTTGAAACCTTCCAATGTAGCTCATGTGGCTCTTGCATGAACCAAGAGACTGCTCCGACTGCATAAGAGAGGTCATGTCTAGAGTGTGTGAGATACAACAAGCTCCCCAATAGTTTTATGTGCAGTGTGTTTTCCACCAGTGGAGTTTCTTCACCATCGTCAAGGCTGACTCCTCACAGGAAATGAGTTTGTTGGCAAATTCAGTGGATAGAATGCAGTGATGGTTGTTGTCATTAATGGCAACAGTAGAGACAGCAGGATAAGAAGGATAAAACCCCGTGGGGATTTGGAAGTAAAAGATCAGGAGGAACAGCCTTGACGAAAACGCGCGCAGCAAGAGCTTACAGAGGAAAAAGGAAGAAGAGTCAGTGACCGTAGGATCTCATACAAATTTCCCGAAAGAATGAGGGCCGTCAGATCTGTAAAAGTTGCGAGAGAGATAACCCAAAGGAGCAAATCGGGG
>ML778207.1:751791-814741 GCA_009831015.1 Picea engelmannii
GGGTTTCCTCGTGAAAATCTGTCTCTGTGTGTATTTTATGTGTGAATGATGATCTTTACTCTTACTGTCCATATGCTGTATGATTGGTTGATGACACATGAAGAAATCTTAATAATTATTTAAAAGGCATAAAATTGTTTAAGATTATAAACAACTGATTCACCCCCCCCTCTCAGTTGTTCTAGTCTTTCCAACAGAGTTGGGGAAAAATTGCAATTTGTCATATGGAATCTCTCGAGGAGATCTCGTGCATACTTGGCCTGAGACAGTTTGATGCCTGATGCACCTTTACTGATCTCGAGACCAAGGAATAAATGTAGAGGATCCATGTCTGTCATCAAGAACCTATCATGCATAATCCTATTGACTGCAGTAATCACTGAAGTCAAGTAACCGATGATCATCAAATCATCAACATACAAAAATAGGAGTAGAAGTGAATCAACCATCCCGAGGATGTAAATGTTCAAGTCTGACTTACAATGTACAAAGTTTTGTGACAATAGGTAGGATTCCATCTTGGCATAACATGCCCTAGGGGCCTGCTTGAGGCCATAAAGGGACTTCTTCAGTCGACATACGAAATATGGATCCTGCATGAAGCCCTGGGGTTGCTCCATATATATCTCCTCAGAGAGATCTCCGTGAAGAGATGCATTCTTCATGTCCATATGATGGAATTCTCATCCCTTGGTTGATGCAATGAAAAGTTCCAAGCATTTAGAATCCATCTTTTCTACTAGAGTGAAGGTATTGTCATAGTCAATGCCATGCACCTGCTGAAATCCTTTGGCTAGTGGCTTGGATTTGTATTTGCTAACCTGTCCATCTACTGTGCTCGTGGTCCTGTAGAACCATCTGCACCTGACAAGTTTCCTTCCTAAAGGAAGGGGAACTAGATCCCAAGTCTGGTTCTCTAGGAGGGAGTTGTACTCCTCCTGTATGGAGTATTCCAAAAAAGTATTCTCAGCAGCCTCGACATAGGAGTGTGGATATGAAGACTGAACCAAGAAAATATGCCTGGGTGGCATCGATTCAGTGGCAGTGAGTGCAATAGGAGGCTCCTCGAAATCAGATCAAGTCCTCCTGGTATTAGCCGGATCCCCAACAAGATCTTCTCCATCCTGAAGAGTAGTCTTGGGCCACTTGGGCCTCGACTATGGCTCTGCATCTGCATGCACTGACTCTGGATTTGCATCTGCATATGTGTGTATTGACTCTGCATCTGAATGTACTGACTCAATATTTGAATCATCTAAATCATAAGAATAATAAATCTCATATGAAGAATATTCGACATGTGCATGCTGATCATATCTGACAGGTTGAAGAAAAAAAGTGTTTTCATGCGGCTCCTGAGGTGCATGCGAGATACTTTCCTTGAATTGGGCATTGTGCTCAATGATGAACCAGTCCATAGAGGGATCAATGAGTCTATATCTCTTCACATCGTCTGGGTATCCAACAAAGATACACTCTGTACTCTGTGGATCAAGTTCCTTCCTCTTCTAAGAGGGAATCTTGGCCCATGCACATGAACCTAATATAGGAAAGTGGGTCACTTCCGGTTTGAGGCTGCTCCAAGCCTCGAAGGGGGTCTTATGCTTGACAGATATATGGGGATATTTTTTTTGGATGTAGTTCGCACAATTAATTTCTTCAACCCATAATCTCTATGGAAGTGACTTTGCATGCAACATGCAAAATGCCATCTTTTTCAGGGATCTATTCTTCCGCTCAACAACTCTGTTTTGCTGCAGAGTATAGGGAACTGTGTGATGCAACTAAATCCTGACCTCAAGACAAATATTTTGTACCTCATGGTTGACATACTCCCCCCCCATTATTTGTTCGGAGGACTTTGATATTCCTTCCTGAATGCGTCTCAAAAAGGTCTTTGAAATCTTTGAGATGATGAAAGACCTCAAATGTTTTTCCTGAGAAAGAAAGTCCAAGTGTAGCGTGAGAAATCATAAAATAAAATGAGCATGTACCTTTATTTACTGATAGATGGATGCAAAAAAGGGCCCATGAGATCGCTATGGATCAGATCCAAAGGAGAGGAGGCCTTCTGAGTCTTTCCTTTGTCGAACTTCTCTTGAGGGTGTTTTCCAAGGACACATCCCTCACAAATTCCTTTGGAGAAGTGGATGTCAGGTAGACCTTCAACCATTCCCTAATTTCTAAGCTGTTGCATGTATATGAAATTCAAATTCCCAAACCTTTTGTTCCTTATCATACTTCTTTCATCAGCATGCGTAAGCAGTAATGCATAATCTGGTTCAATAAATTTAGAAAATGTGTAGAGTCTGGATTGGTGATTTACCTTACCAATAGAAAATTTGGAATTGGTTTGCATGTCATAGATATCCACAACATCATGTGTGAATAATACTCTATTTCTGGTGCTACAGTTTTTCATCTGATACATAGAGAATATTGGCGAAGATTTTGGGAACGTGTTGCACACTCTCAAAGCTTCGGTTTATGAGTTCAACTCTCCCTTTGACAGTGACTTTGAATGGAGATTCGTTCCCCATAAGAATATGAGGACCTTTGCATGCATCCAATGAATAATATACTTCCTTTGTGTATTCCATGTGGTGTGATGCACCTGAATCTACAATCCAAGCATTAAGAGAGAATTTAATGGCAATCAAAGCATGGCTAGAATTACCTTTCTTGGGGTTTTTATCTTTTGGATTCTTCTTCTTGGTAGCCTCAGGGATGCAATCTCCAAGGTTGTTTTCCTAAAGTATTTGTGACATTTGATATATTTTCTTCTGCATGTATACAGATTCTGGATGGAATCCTCATTGGTAGTAAGTGCATTTCTTCCCTTTCCACCTTTGGATCCAGAGGAATCGTTGAAGGGTTTTGAGTACCCTTCCTTCTTTGGATTTTCATGTGCCTTCCCCTTTTCTTTGTTTTAGATTTCTGATTTTGGTGACTGCTACCATATTGCACAAAAAGTGCATGCACCTTTGATCCTTTAATTTTTTCCATGTTGATGAGCTTGTTCTGCTCTTGCGTCAGAGACTCGATAAATACCTCAAGAGAGGGAATTTTCCAGGTGGCTCTATAGGCGATCCTAACTGAATGAAATGTGGATATAAACAATGAGTATTCTGGACCAAGTTTGGAAAGAATGGTAAGAACCATTTGTTTCTCATCCTTAGATTTATCAACCCTGCAAGCCTTGAGTTGCGAAAACAAATCCTTATATTTGTTAAAAAAATATTGGAGATTGTCGAAGGTTTTTGGATCCAAAGTGAGCAATTCCACCTCAAGCATATGTCCCCTCATCTCGTCCTATTTTCCAAAAATTCCTTCCATGGTGGTCCAGACTTCATTGGGGTTTTACAGGAGGATATGTGAAAGAGGAGCTCAGGAGAAATGGGACTGCAAATAGTTCCATACGCTTCACCCTGCGATTCAAATACTTGTATTTTTCTATGGATGATGTAGGTTCAGCCTCTGTGGCCATGGTTAACCTGTATAATCCTCTACTTCGAAGATGAAATTCCATCTTATGCTTCCATGCAAATAAATTATACGGTGTAAGAATTAATTCTTTTGGAAATTCCATTTTCCCGCTATCTTCAATCTTATGTACCTGCAAAAAGAGTTTGGTGTCTTTTTCCTAGAAATCCGTCGGCTCTTATACCATGTAAATGTGGATGAACCTGCATAGATAATATCTAGATAGAAAAGGAAATAGACAGTTTGCATAAAAATGAGAAAATATGGAAATGAGAGAGAGAGAGAGAGAGAGAGAGAGATTGATTAACTAAATGAAAGAATGATACAATAAAATTGATATACGTTGCATAGCTCAACTAATGCGCCATAATGCATGATATAATGCACCATAGTGGTGGTATAGAGTGATCTGGACAAACAACGATAACCATGAGATTTAACTTCCACTGAGTCTAAGTCAACGAGAGAGATTAACTAAATGAAAGAATGATACAATAAAATTGATATACGTTGCATAGCTCAACTAATGTGCCATAATGAATGATATAATGCACCATAGTGGTGGTATAGAGTGATCTGGACAAACACCGATAACCATGAGATTTAACTTCCACCGAGTCTAAGTCAACGAGTCTCTCAGTCGTCAGTTAATTGACTAAATTAGAGTGAAATGAGGAGGATATCATGGAAGCATCAATAATGCGCCACTCTAGTGATAATCCCAAAGACAATGCACATTAGCGGTGATAGTCCCAATGCTGCATGGCGATGGAACCAATGTGGCATCAAGAATCCACTCAATTGATCCAACTGAAGTGTGAACTGAAGAGGATATTCCCCTAGAATGTAGGAAAAAAATATTCTCCCTAAAATGTAGGAGACTGTATAATGACTAATAAGCATAGGGAAAACCTTAGGAAAAAGAAATCCTAGGTGTGTGTGAAGTATCTCCAACAAAAAGATTGTCAAATGAAGTCATATATATGAAAAGGAATAATGGAGAAGGGACTTCAAACCAAATACCATATAGACCTTTCTTCAGGAGACCTACTCCTCCTAGACCCATTGAACCCCCACCTGCAAATTTAAATATTTATTTAGAGGGGATAACTATGGATAATTTCTAAAACTATCACCAAGCCAATCATTTAGAGAAAACTTGCTCCCATTGGATAAATTCCATGAACATGGTAGCTAATAGGTTTTTGGATGGATGCATACAAGCAAAAGAATCTAATGAGCCAATTCACGAATAAGTGTGTTATTGTTCAAATTAGCACCCTTGTAAGAGCTCCACTTTTGGTGCTAAGGAGGTAAGCACACTTGGGAAATGCACCATTGTCACCTCAGTAATTTCCCCCTTCACCTTAGGCCAGCTCCTAGAAGCCAAGTGGGGTATCCCAATATAAGTGAATTAAACCTGCCAAATAAGTCATTTTCTAGTGAAAGATCTACTTCAACAAACAACACCTCGATATATGATTAGATGGACCAATGCCAATAAGTGATATGATTCTTTATATAATATTCAATAGAAAACAAGGGCACAAACCACCACAATATAAATAGGTTTAGGAGATAATTATTGCATGCTTAGTCCGAAATAAGAGATATATTCCGTGTTAAATATAAACTAGCAATGAGAAATTAAAAGATTAATTGATATGTAATCATGAAATTTGCATAAAATTGTAAGAATGGATGGTGAATCCCCTTATGGTTTCACCAAGAGAATCTCACAATAAAAGATAAACACAATTAGCAACTAGGAGATCAATTTCACAACTAGATATGTTAGATAAACTTGAGAAATAATCTACAAATGAAAAATATACTAGGAGAGGGTTAGAATACACCTTTGAAGCACCAAACCCTAGCCTTTAGGGTTTCACCAAATCTGATTTCTAATGCTGCAAATTAATTTACAGAATTGAGGAACTTCTTAAATCAGCCCACAAGATGTTAGAACAATCTTTAAAGCACAATGAGGAAGGGCCAATTTACCTCCTTAGGGTTATAGATTAACAATGAAGCATAAACCATTGTACAATATGCCTAGAAATAAGATATAACAATAACCATTCACTAGATGATAAATGAATATTTTTTTATGTTGTTTGTTTTTTATATTTTCTTTGATTTTATGATTTGTTTGGTTGGTTTTTGGGAGTTAGACTTCGCAGGACAATGAATTATTTGTCATGTTTACTTGAATTAGATTGAGATACCTCCCTGGCTTCTAGGAGTTGGCCTAAAGTGAAGGGGAAAAGTACTAAGGTGACAGTGGTGCATTTTCTAAGTGTGCTTACCTCCTTAACACCACAAGTGGAGCTCTTACAAGGGTGATCACATTTTTGTGAAGTAACATTTTCTGGCACCATTTCCAGAGATGACATTGATAATATGATCAAGCTCCACAACATGCTTGAAATATTTTTTGGCATCATTCCAGAGGAGGAACTTGTGAGTTTACTTCCAAGGTTTGACCTGGATTTTGATGACATTATCCCAACTGACTTGAAGCATTATCTGGTTTCCCCTGTGTTGTGGGTAAGTTTTCTTGTATTTGTATCTTGACGAGATTATTGTTATTGCTAACTTGATTTGTATCATCTGATGAATCCATCGAAAGAAAATACAACAAAAAGGTATGCTAAAATAAAGAACACTCAAGGTAAGCTTCCTCTTATCCCTGAACTTGATTTCACTTGTAAAAGAAGAAAATATAAGATTAAGACGAGGAAAGTAAACAATCAACTAGGATTTCAATATTTACAAGATATTTTAAGATTATTCATTAATTCAAGTTTTCTAATGCAAGTTCAAATGGATGCTCCTTGGTTGAAAAATTCTTTCAATCCATTTGATTTCTCTAACCTTATAGGTCAACCTCATGATAGACCCGCTTCTTTGGAAAAAATTCCTTTGTTCCATGGTGATAATGCTATTAGTGCTAAAGAACATTGGGATGATTTTATTGATCATATTAATATTCTCAGAATGTGTCATCTTGATGTGAGTTATAAATTCTTTTCTTTGTCATTAAATAAATATTCTAGGAAATGGTTTCTCGCATTGCTGGATAATAATATTATTTCTTTTGAGGCACGTCAGAATGTCCTCTTTGATAGATGGATGGAAAAGAAGGATAATTGGTTTCTTTTGAATCCTTTGAATTGCATAAAAATAAATGAGAATGAGACTATTGATGAATCTAACAATAGGTTTGATAAGATTGTGTATGATATCCCCCATACTCATCAACCTACCCTAGCCACAATTATGATGTATTAAATGATTTCTTTTCAAGGGAATTTAAATTTCTTCCTCAATGAAGCTCACCCTATAGATCTCACAAATGTTAAGAAGAAATCCAAAATCATGGATGAAAGTTGAGATCTCTCAGGAAATTTGGACATTTTGTGTCCTCCCAGGACTAAAGTTGATCATAAGAAAAAATATGCTCCTTCCATTGATCCTCCTCCCAATACGATCAAGCTCCTTGTGGAAGAAATGAGGAAGATTAATTTTTTTTTCACACAGACGATGAATGCAATATATAGTAGGATTGTGTAGATGGAAATAAACCAATAGAAAAACAAGTTTCCACCAAGGAACGGATATAGAGGCCCTCCTCCAAATTAGAGGCCTCCTACAACATTGTAACCAACTAACATTCTTGAGCATAAAAATCCTTACTATTGTATGGGATGTCAAATTCTTCATGGAAAAAGTTCTTGTGCCACTTACTTACAAAGAGTCACAATAGGTGATCATAATGGAGAAGAAATATAGGATACCAGCAACAATGTGTTTGATGGGAAACAATAATTTAATTTGTCCTTAGAATACAAGCAACAGGTAGAGGATAATTCAATTGAAGAAAAAAGAGAAATCAAGTTGTTTGGTGAAATTCCTTCTCCAAAGGAAATTAATCAGATGTACGAGGACAGATTCAAAGGTTTGACTTATTGAAGGAAAACAAGTATCTCACAACAAGAAGATCAACAAGAAGGTCCTCTAGAGACTCTTGAAACATATAATCAACATACATGGCCAATTGTCGAGACATTTCAAGGTAATCCCTCAGCAATCAATCCTTTTGATTTCAAGTTTGATATAATAGGTTAAATTGGTAATGTCAAGATTCCCATTCCTCTTGTTGAGTTGGAAAATATTCCTTCCATGAAAAGTCAAATTAAAGAAGTTTTGGGGCTGGAAGTGATGAGTCAAACAACACATGTCGTGGAAGAAAAAGAAGATGCCCCCATATTATTCTTCAAACCATGAATAAGGAAAAGAATAAGAATCCATATCACTAGTCATTCTTCATATCTTTATTAGTGGGTGATATAGTGTTACACAATTGTATGTTGGATTCTGGAGCTTCAACCAATGTAATGTCTCTTACAATGATAAATCACTTGGGTTTACATAATTCTAGAACTTACAAAAATATATGAGCTATGGACTCCAAAGAAGTCAAGGTATGTGGATTGATTAAATATTTTCAAGTAAGCTTGGCAGTTTATCCAAGTACTTCTTTGGTAATGGACGTGGTGGTCATTGATGTTCTAGACACTTGGAGTATGCTCTTCTCTCAAAAGTGGGCTGCTGATATTGGAGGCAGTATCTAGATGGATATATCTTATGCTATTGTTCCCACTTACAAAGGTAATTTTGTGACTCTACACCGATAAATGATGAGAATATATCATGTAGAAGACCCATGAGGTCCTAAGAATGAATTGGTTTTCTACAAGAATTCATAGTTGGAAATATTACCACCAACAATTCCAAAGATTTCAGTTCCGCAGAATAATCAAACTTTTGTTTTTATTATGGCATTGTCCTATCCCACACCTCCAACTATTATCCTAAGGAAATGGTTTTGTTGAGTCAATTAACAAGAATTTGGTGACCATTATCAAGAAGACAGTGTGGGGAAACAAGAAAAATTGGGATAGCAAGATAAATTATTCTTTATGGGATAATAGAATAACTAATAAATATTTCACTAGAAAGAGCCCATTTGAGTTAGTGTCCATGATGGATGTAACATTGCAAGTTCACCTAAATATCTCGTTTTATAAGATAATGCAATAGTTCTTCTGTAATTAGGATGTAGTGCAGAGTAGAATCAACCAACTTATCAAACTTGATGAGACCATAAGATGTGCCTTTCATAATTTAGTACAAATCTAAGTGAAGACAAAGAGGAAGTTCAATAAGAAGGCTCACCAACAAAATTTTTATAAGGGCAACCTTGCTCTCTTGTGGAACAAAAGAATCGTAAAAGGGGGAAAACATGTTAAGTTTGAAAGTCTTTGGTTCGGTCCTTACAAAATTGAATATGTTGTAGGTAATAATTATTTCTATTTAAGCCACATGGATGGTGAGAGACTGCCATTTCCCATGAAGGGGAAGGTTCTAAAAATGTTCTATGAAGGTAATATCTGATGCCATGGGGAATCCTTGTACTATAGTGAGTTTTCTCACCCTTTCTTACTTGTGTGATTTCATTTTATTGATTACTGCACTTTATTTTTGTTTTAGAATAAAAAAGTTGAATGTGGCTTACATGTATGTATTATTCTCTGAGATATGATGCTACTAATATGTACTTGGACACATATTTCATTATATATGGATTTATTTCTCTTTGGAAGGGGAAAAGGAACTTGTGTCTCTACCCTCCCCTGTATTTAATATCTATTGGTTGAGAATGTTTCAAGTCTACATGTTTCCCACATTTTAGAGTTCTTATGCACTCTCTGGATGAGCATATGTCCCCAATTTGGAGCGAGTTGTTACACCTCATATTCACATTGTAATATCCCTAGTTCTAATCCCCGTGAATTATAATGTAATTGTATAAATGTGAATTAGGCTGGTGAGCCGATGCGTTAGGGCGAAGAGCCCGTATTGATTTAATGTGGTCGAGGGCCAATTTGCATATTATGAACATTGAAATGATTAATAAAACTAATAATCACTGGTTGCGATACAAAAGATATGAATAACCATGGGGGGCTATGAATCCAAGAGAGAGACGGGTCCAAGGGGGAATTATTCATGGGTATTAATCCAACCCACATTCCTAAAATTATTATCTTTGTGTATAACCTTCTATTTGATGATCGTGTGTATGAGAGGCCAATCATTAAACTCATGTAAGAGGGTGGGTGTGACTAGTCACATCTCAAAGTTATTGGGCACATGGGGGTTGAGTACAATCATCTTGGGGAAGAGTGTGATTCAAGAAAGGCAAGCCAAAGAGAGGAAATTCGTATGGGTTGAGGGAGTTGTTTTTAGTTAGTCATGTTTGTGCATGGGAAGCAAGAGGAGAGAAAGAAACGGAGTTTGAAGCTGATGAAGCCACGGAGGGAGAATTCTAGAGTATGTTGGAGCGTAATTGGAGCGAATTGGAGATGAAAAATTGAAGAGACATGTTTTCATGCCTGAAGAGTGAAATTTTGTGTGAGTTTCACTGAAAGAACAAGTGTTTGATGTTGGTTTGCTAATAATTTTCTTAGCAACAATTTCCCTTGAGTTCCCAACTAAGAGATTCCTAGCTACATGTGCCAAAGAGACCTTGATAAACGAATTCCACATTCCTTGGGTTAATTCTGATAAATGGATGGTGCATCCCTTGGATTATCACTAATAAAAGAATGGTACATTCCTTGAGTTGGATAGGTCAAGAGGAAGAGAGATGGTGGAAAATCGAGATAGCTATAGGAGAATATCAGTTGGGTTGATAGTTTTTACATAGAGATTTTGGGTAGAAAAGAAGGGGAGAGGGCTGGGAAGAGGAAAAACCATGGTATACTTGAAGACAACCATTGTTTGGCTATGTTTCTATGCTGAGATAGAGGATTGTGTGCTGGTAAATTAGGTGGTAAGCCTGTGGTACAATTTCACGTTGAGGAAATATCTCAGAGCCTTGTGAAGGCTGCTGTGAGAAAACATGAACCGATTAAGAGTTCCTAGATTTCCCAAATGAGTGATCCTAGTCAACTGAATGCACTAGTGTCCCTGATAAATGAATGGTACATCCCAAGGGATTGTGAGCATTAAAGGGGGTACATTCCTTGGGTAGTGTAGGTTGTGGGGAAAAGAGAGAGTTGGAGGTTTGGAACTGATGTTAGACTAGAACTTGGGTTTGGGGCTGCTCTGCATGGAGAGTGGATAAATAGTGGGTTGGATATCCTTGTGGAATCATAGCCTCAGCTCGAGGGTGGATTGTTGATGAGAGAAAATGATCACCAACGCCTATGGTTGGGAGGTTCATCCTTCGTTTTCAATCAGTTGGTTAATCATTAACGAATAAGTGTTTTTGTTATGTTCTTATGTTAAATTCCACTATGTAAATAATTTGTATGAATATTGTGTGTTTTTTGTTGCTTGAAAAATTGTATTCATGTTTAATATATGCCGTTAGATGCATTTAGAAGTGCAGTATCAATCAAATGGTCAAATATGTGTGTGATTTGCGGCTGGTAAGCTACAATAATTTGATTAGCAGTAAATCTTAATAATTTAATGATTTTTCGAAAGTAATTTTTCTCAAATGGGTGCTGGGTACATTACATTATGGTATCAGAGTGCAAGTCCAAACACCGGTCTTGTATGGGCCAATATGCCTGCGAATTCGTGAAATTTTGTTGTTGCAAATTTTGTCAGTGTCTAATTTTTGGAAAAAACAAAGATTTTAGAGAGAAATCCCCAATTCTGTGAGTGAAATCTGAGTTTTAATGAATTCAGACGGTTTGAGAGGGTTAATGGAGTAGAGCAGTGAAGTTGCAAATCAAAATTCAACTTGGAATGAATAAAATTCGAGTTTTAATGGTCGTCTGTAGAGTTATAGGCAGTTTAGTGGATCGATGGCTGAGATCTTGTTTGATCTCATGATTGATGGCCAAGATTCACTATGATAAATTTAAAAATTCATAAGGATTCAACCATTTGAAAGGTTGATGGGATCAACGATCGAGATTAAATCAAGGGTTGTGAAAGGGATGAGATCGACGGTCTAGATCAATCAGAGAAAAGTCGAAAATTTTCTAAGTGTTGGAAAGTCACCAAGAGAAATCGTCGACGATCGATGGACAAATTGGTCGAAATGACGAAGAGTTGGGTCGTCCATAAGACATCTTTGACCACCAATGGCTAACAGTTGGGGGTTGGCCAAATATACCGAAGTGTTTTCAATCGCTGATGGAAGTTGCTGATGGTCGATGGGCCGGTGGTCGGGCATTGACCGATTCTGTGAAGTGTCCCAAACAAGAATTTTTTTTTTTTGATGGCCGATGGGCCGATGGTCGGAGGTTGACCAATTTTGGCGAAGTTTTCAAATAAAGAAAGAGAATTCATTGATGGCTGATGTGTTGAAGGTTCGGTGTTTGTCGAAGTTGGCGAGGTGTCTAGGTTGTCTAAGGGAATTGGCCAATGGCCAATGGGGGAAAGAGGATGATGGCGCCATAATCCATGTGTCATGCCATATCAACATCCATGTGTCATTCCATGTCACCCAAGTTGACACCTCAAGATGATGTGTCATGCCACATCAACATCCATGTGGCATGCCACATCAGCAGTTGCCACATCACCCAACATAAATGACTAATGGTCGAAGGTCAAATCGATCATTTTGGGAAAATGTTCGATGAACCGGTGGTCAGGAATCAATAGATTCATCGAATATTTTTTCATTCCCAAACAAATGTCATCGATGGCCGATTTAGGAATTGTTTGAAAATTGGGTGTTAGAGAAATGGACCGACGATCGACAGTCGAATCAGTAGCTTTGGAAAAATGTTTTTTTCATCCAAAGGATGATACTAATCGCCGATGGCCGACAAGTTAAGATCAACAGTTTCTTGTATCATGATTTGAGACCAACTATTGAGATTTAAAGAACTGTTACATTTGTAAAAAAATGAATTTTGTGTGAAATTTTCAAAATTTTCATAGTTTTAAAGGTCATTAATTTGCAGGGCATCTTTTAGGCCCTAAACGACATTTTTAGTAGGTCAAAAACCACGTGAACAGAGTGTACCAAGGTACACTCTATATTTGCATCTCAAATAAAATAACTCAGAGAGAGCTATCCAACAAGCTAAACGGTTCTTAAACGAAGTTCGTATGAGAAAGTTACAACCAAAACAGTGAGGGTAAAATTTTGGCACCAATATTACTTCGAGAGGGCATAACTCTATGATAAAAAGTCTGTTTGGGGCACATGAGTAGTCGATTGAAAAATTATGACCCATAGAAGCTAACGATGGAGTCATGTTTTGGTTATGGGTACCTGAAAATGTGCAGGAAGAGAAATAAGATACCTGTAGCATACATGAGTAAATTGGGTAAAACAACCTAAACTTCTTCGGGCCATAACTTTCATCTCAGAGCTCGGATTTGAGAAAAAAAATAGTCATTGGAAAGGTATTGAGGATTAGAAGACACATATAAACCCATAATTTTTATTTGAACAATCAAATTTCTCAGAAATTAATAAATAAATTCCTGTAGCAGTAAAAAGAGTGGAATTGCAACATCTAGTTGTTGTAACTTTTCACTCAGAATTCAGATTGAGGCATGAGTACAATCACTGGGAAGATGTTTTGGGGAGTAATGCATCAATAAAATAAAAATTTGAATTGGTGCAATATGTCCTTCATAAATTGATGAAGAAATATCATGTATTCTATATGATGAAATGTTTTATGCTATGCATATTTCTAATAGATTTCTTGCAGAATTAGAGGTACAAAAAGAAACTTTAGTTCTTATATGAGGACTGGAGTCATGGAATATGCTCAAGGATATTACAGCCATGAGGAAGATATCATAGGTCAGCATGTCATCATGGGGAATGTTGATACATAGTCAAATGGAAGAAGATATAGGCAAGATTCTATCACTATGAGAAGTCGGTTGAAGTAATAAAGAGCTACAGGGAAAGTAATGAAAAGTGGAATTGAATTCCATGAACCATGTAATTATTTGATGTGAAGATTTTTCTAAATGGTGTCAAATTTTGGAGAAACCTTCCCAATGATAGAGGTGATACCCAAAGGTTATTGTTTTGTAATTAAGAGTGTATATGCTTAGGATAGTACCTATGAATAAGCCTAGAAATACTTGAAGAGAAATATATTGACAAAAGAGAGGCTAAGCTTACTAATAGGGTATTGTCATTAATCATAAGAGCACTCTATAGAGAGTGTTGTGTGAAAATGATTTCTAGAAAGAGGATAAGATTACACAACTAATAAATGCGTGGGTCTGTTCTAAATTAATTCCATTGTCCATTGGACAGGAAAGAGGTCAAGCTTGTGCAGATGGTTGAAGCATCAAAGAACTTCAAATGAAAGTGCAAGGAATGTGTTGCAAGGTTTTCAAGGGTCTAAATAAAATAAAATGAATATTAGTATTCAGATTCTAAGAGTTTGAATGGCTTGCAAAGGAAAGAAAAAGGATATTTTCAAATAGGGTATGAACCCAACAATTAAATAATGTCATTGCATGCACAAGAAGCAAGGAAGACTCCAAAACCTTGAAGATAAAAATATAGTAAAGGAAACAAAGATTGTTGTAAGAGAAGGAGAAAGGATATCATGAGATGAGGTGTGAATTCGGGTTGTATCAATCATCTCTATGAGAAATCATGGGAATGTAGGAAGAGGGAATTGTTAGATATGATCTAGCAAGTCTTGGTCTAAAATTACACAAGCAATAAAGATGCCTCTATTATCAGAGTGCGCAACAAAAACAAGGTACATGTGCAAATGGAAAAGGGTGGCATTTCCATTGGAGCAGGGTGGTATTGAATGGCCAAAAGGTACTTCACAATGAATCACTCAATGAAGTGAAGAAAGATATTTAATATTGAGAAAAGCCATGTGAGTCAAGGAATATTAGAAAGAAGACATGAAAGAAGTATTTCAGAATGTTGAAATTCCATTCAATGATAATGGTATTCCAAGGCCGCCAGTTTGTTCAAGAAAAATGGGAAGTGGTTAATTAGATTGCAATGTTAATTTAATCTTGAATAATGCATGTTACAACACTATGAATATTGGGAATTTATCCAAAATATGTTCGGACACAATTCCTTGCTTAAAAGTAGTTGCGAGATGGCAACACTAGTGGTCCAACTAGTGGTTGGAAATGCAGGATGACCAAGTGAGGCTTGGATAGAAGGTGTAGAATAGGGGCCAATGGTGCACAATTGTGCAAAATAACAATGCACATGGAAACATGGTTCTACAAAAATTCAAAGAAAGCCATCTACAACAATAAATGCAAATTATTAATTAATATGAAATAGATATGCATTGGAGTGGCGTGATAGAATTGATGCATGATGCATAGACTAAAGATATAATGCATGTGCATAAAATAGGCATAAAATATCAAATGCTTGGTACATACTGATGTGTGTTTGTGCATGTAGACATGCCTAAACATGTTGGTGGCATGATTATATACTAAGAGTAGTCTACTGATATATATATATATATATATATATATATATATATGAAATAATGATGCTATGATATTTGAATAAAACTAATGATGGATTTTGTATCTAGGAAACATGATTATAGCATGACAACATTGTTTCTTATGGTATCCATCAATATGAAGACAAATGAGGATGGCAAAAATGTTGACCAATAAAATTAGTGAAGGGAGCCGATGAGCTTCTACAAATGTAAAAAGATCAGGTAGCATCAAGTAAATTGATAAAAACCATGCAGGTATGCATTTAGGGTTGTTATAATGTATAAATGTTGAAGGGAATTAAGGTAAGAATTCCCTCATTCTAATATCAATATTTGAATCGATGAAAAGGTAGGAGGCCTTGAGTATGCAAATATTATCTGTTGCTTGAATGCATTTATGGGAAATTTAATTGCATATTATGTTATGTTGGTTATGAATTCATAAGTGAGTTAAGTCGGGAGACATTACTCCTGCTATAACAATGAATTTAATTTGAGATGGTAATGTCTAAGGCCATGATGAGTTTGGATATGGAAAGGCTATAGTTCCATCCAAAATCATGATGGTTATTCCCTATGTAATTGAGGTTTGGACTGCAACCTTTTTTCCTACACTAAATAGCACTAAGGGATGATGTTCCTAGTGTTGTGTATGGGTTGAAGAGGAATGTATCCAAAGGATCAGATTGGTTATGGGGAAGAGTTTGGATGGTGTATTGAGGCATGGTCCATACCTTCCAACTCACATGGTGGAATACATGACACAAACATATGGCATTCCAGAATCAATGCAACAATGCATTGTGTATATGTGGCCAGGATTATTGGCACATTGGTTTTATTTATTGGTAAAGTTTGATGGCATTATGAAAAGCTTGATGTGCTAATAATGCATGTACAATGAATGATAGTGTCATTCTAGATAATATGATGAATGGTAGAATTCCATTTTAATGTGAATAATGGTTGGAAATGATTGAATTGTTGGGTAGATACAATTATGATATCATTTCATGAACTGCTAAAATATTCATGAGTGATAACAATCTTGTTTGGATACAAGAAAGTTGAGGAAATTGCAGGAAAAATGGTCTTGGCTATGGAACTGATGTATGCCATAAGGAAGACTGATATTTACAGCTACAAGAACTGAACGTAATGAGCAGAAATATCATACGTGGAAATTTTTATTTTCCTGTATAACTAGATTTGAGAAATTAATAGTTGAAAATTGTTACGATATACTAACAATTTTTTTGGCTGCATGGAATTGAGAAAATTGAAAAGGAAATGGACTTGGATATGTCAGGGATGTAATCCCCTAGGGAAGACTGATATATATTCTACAAAAGCCAAACAATTATGAGAAAAAAAACTCATGTTTGGGAAATTCTGTTTTCTTGTGTAAAACTTATTTGGAATTTTTACAATTATATGATGATGTGTCATACTAACTGTATGCATGTAATGCAAATAAGACAATTCCCATAGGTTATATATTGCTAGTGGAATTCTAGTAGTAAGTTGGCATGTTCTACATGAGAACACCTTGGAAAATGATGGATCACATGAGGAATTGTATAACAGTGAAAGGGATTCTTGAGCGTAGAGGGTGAGTTGCACTGTCGAAGAACCAGGTTGTCAGGCCTAAAGAGTGAACTTCTGAGTGAGTTGCACTGTCAAAGAACCAAGATGTCAGGCCTAAAGAGTGAACTCCTATGTGATTTGCACTATTGAAGAACTAGGTTGTCAGGCCCGAAGAGTGAACTCTAGTGTGAATTGCACTGTCAAACAACCAGGTTGTCAAGCTTGAAGAGTGCACTCTTGTGTGAGTCACACTGCAACAACAAGGTTTTTTTTTGGTCATTTTACTAATATTCTTCCTAGCAGTGAGTCCCTTGAGTTCCCAAAAGTGAGATTCCTAGCTACCTATTCCAGAGAGACCATGATACACAAATGGCACATTCCTTGGGTTAATCCTGATAAATGTATGACAAATCCCTTGGATTATCCCTGATAAATGAATGGTGCATTCCTTGGGTTGGGCAAGTCAATGGGAAGAGAGTTGGTGGAAATTGGGATAGCTGTAGGAGAATGCCAGTGGCTTATGTATATGTTTCGGGCCAGGGTGCCTTTGTATTTTCGATTTTGGGGGCTGGATGTACCTATGTATCTGTGGTATTGGGGATAAAGTGTCTATGTATTTTGTTTAGGCTGGAATGCCTATGTGATTTCAGGCTAGAGATCCTAGATGTTGATTATTGGTCGGGGATCCATAATTGTAATATCCCTAAGGACGAGCCCCAGTTGTATTTACAAATTGTAAACATGTTTTGTAGGATGGTGAGCCGAGTGTTGATAAGCTGGTGGGATTATGCGTTTATTAGGCTGGAGAGCCTAAGTGTTAAAGGCCAAGAGCCTGCTTTTGTATATGTAACTATGCAGATCCTTAATAAAATATAAAAATCACTGTGTGCAGACTGACCACGAAGAAAGAGTGATGGGGGACTAAGCTTCCACAAGGTTGGGTAAGGGAGGAGGATAAGTGTGTGGGCCTAGGGGCTAAGCTAGGGGGCTTACCTCTAAAGGGGATAATAATTTATTGTTATCTCCTGAAGGCTAAGGTGGACATGTTGACTGTTGTCCTAAGTTCCTGTAAGGGAACGCATGCTAAATGGAGTGCATGTAGCTCCAGGAAGATAGGTGTCGACCTGGGTGCATGATGTTAAAGCTAAAGAAGTCAGTTGTGTTGGGGGGTTCTCTCTCTCATTCTATCATCCTCCGTCTAAGTTCGCTGGGATCGGGGGCGTCTGAAACCATTTTTGGCCTCTGCATCTGTATCTACATAACCATGCATTGTGAAGGTTGTTTGTGTTTCCATTTGCCCATTCTCCATCTAAACTCGTTGGTCTTTGTACATCAACGATCACCTGAGAAACCACTCACGGGAAGGGGAAAATTTGACCTGTGTGTCTTGTGAACCCAGTGAGAACTCGTGGACTGATCCACATCTTGATCCTGTGTATTATTTGTGTCGTGTGTGTCATGATTGTGGGATGTTATGGCCACACAGTGGGATGTAATGGGCATAAAAAGGCTCCTGGAGAGAATCATTCTGGTTGCATTGTGCAATTTACTGTAACCTCAGCCTAGTCTAGGATTCCCTTGCCCGAGGTGGAGCTTAGTCCCATCTCGGGGGTGACCCACTACTGAGCATGATGAGAAACGTGGTCTATGGCTGGGAGGTTCGTGGAAGGTCTACACGTAGTTGGTGGATTTAATCTAGTTAAAAGATAAGTATCAGTCTGTGCTTAATTTATACATTATGCATGCTTGTGCTACTGATTCTTGAATGTTATCATGTGTTCTGTTGCATGTGGATTTACTGTTAATCTTGTTTGAATCTGAATGGTAATGGTAACTCTGTGTTATGTTTTTAATTTTGATTAAAATGCATGTTATATATATTTATATGTGAATGTTCCGTAGTGGTAGCATTACCCGGTCTCTGTGGAGGGTCGGGGATGCTACAATTTGGTATCGCAACTAAGTCAGATGTTGTGTAGTGGCATTTCCCAGGCCGATTGATGGCCAGGGATGTTACAAATTAGTATCAGAGCCATGGTTTTCAACACTGAGCCTGGATGGGCCATGTCAGTGGAAGTTGAAACAAAAGTTTCAGAAAAGAATTGTTGTCGAAATGGAAAAAATTCAAGTTCAGAGCCAAGGTTTCAAACATTGATCCTAAATGGGCTGGATAAGTGGTCATTGGACCCAAGGTTTCAAGAGGAAATTGTGTTTGTAGGAACAATTTCGAACCTCAGAACCTTCTTGAGTGCTAATAAGTTACCTTGGCCGTGTTACGAAGCTCAGGAGGAGTAGCGGTGTCGTAAAATCATGACAGAAGTGGTATTGGGCCTTAGAGTAATGTGGACCTTAGGATCTGTTCAGGAGAAGGAGAATCCTTCACGACTGTCAGATCTGGTAATGTTGTGAGGCAGTTAGCCATGAATTCCTTTGGAAATCCGCAAAGTAACAAAGTCTGTTCTATGCTGTAGGATTTGTTCAGAAGGAAAGGAAATCCCTTACGATCGTCAGATCCGGGGAAGGTGCAGAGGAGTTAACTCAGAGGAAAATGCTCTGGGAAAAAGAGATCGTAGAGGAGTTGAAACTACCGAACTTCGAAACACTGAAGTGACATGGCATGGTGATGTCACTTGGTTTGATGTGGACACATGGGTTGTGTGCCACGTATAAGTGGGTTCTGAACCCGTGGAAGATTTAAATTCCATATGGAACGTGACGTGTGACACCCATTCGATTGGGCCACGAGTCAACTGCTAGTATTCCACCATGTGGCATTCCGTATGAGCATGGTTAATGGGACCCCAAGGTTACATAATGAAGTTAAAGGTCGAAGGACCCACAGTGGCATTGATCACGATACATCAAGATCAACAACCAGGAGGCATTGCGAGGACCCAAGCTGCACAAGTGTTAATTATCCAAGGTGGTCCAGCAATCCAAACCCTAGTTTCACCAAGGGGTTACGTGTCAGTGTCAAAAGAATTGTAGGATGAAAGGCGGGTTACTCCAAACCACCGTTGCATGCCCCCGCAATTGGAAAATGTTAAGTGATGTGACATAATGACATCACCAACGGTGATTGGGAATGTTCAGAGATTAATAGTTCAGATGTGTGGATGCGAGATCCTTCGAAGCTCTGAAGTCTTGAAGACCTGGAGATCCGGAACTCAGACACTTGAGGTTCCATAGTAAGTGTCATCCATTGGATTCTAGGTAGACGTGGACTGTTGATCCACTCTACTTCGTGACTTTGATATTCTGAACTCTGAGAGATTGTTGTGTGGTGCTTTGAAATATTCTGAAGCCGAAGGCCGAAGGCTCGAGTAAGCGCTTATTGATCTAGCTCTTGGTCATGACCCATGGAAGTGTTGATCGGGGACTGAGAGAAAGGGGATAGTGCCCGAAAATGATTACAGAGCATAGAAGAGATAAAAAATAAAATGAAATCTGAACGTTTTTCTTAAATCAGATTGGTTTGAATGCATAAACTGGTGAAGTATTGAATAAGTTTCAATTGTTTCTCTTCTTTGAGTTTTCGAGTGAAAGCAATGCACATTGTCCGCAAGGAGTGCATTGACAGAGGTAAGTTAACCTTAGAGAAGCTTAGGAGAGATATTGTTCAAACTTCATCAATAGAGGTGCAAGGAGTGCATAAGAAAAACTCTGTGTTGAGTTCAGATAGAGATAGAGTCACTGAGAACTTTGTAGGGCTCTACCAGGCTGGCATCGAGCGAGTGCAAGTGTGCATAGAGAGAACTCTTTGTTGATTGCAGGGAGAAGAGT
Source organism: Picea engelmannii (assembly GCA_009831015.1). Lineage (NCBI taxonomy): Eukaryota > Viridiplantae > Streptophyta > Pinopsida > Pinales > Pinaceae > Picea > Picea engelmannii. Next base: position 772,158 of record ML778207.1, read on the forward strand.
ATCAGATAAATATACTCACAGAGCTATTGAACACTCTATAGAAAATGCTCAGCAAGGTGTGCTTTGAGAAAAAAAGTTTCCAGGAGGGCACAAAGTTTCCTTTGAAAGGAAACAGAAGGGCCGAGACCCTTAGGAGACTGAATAAACTGAAAAGATCAGAAGAGATAATGCAAGGAGTGTGTGGGAGACAGACTCATTCTAAGTCCTAAATCTCATAAGAGATAACACTTACGAGAGAGAAGACGAGATCCAAGAGGAGGACTCGCAGGAGAAAGGTTAAAGGCCGAAGCCTTTGAACACTGACAAAATATTCCAAGGTGGAAGAAGTCAAAAGCTCATGAGGAGGAGTGACAAAAATTGTCAGATCAATTTTGGGGAGGAGCCTTGACCATTAGATCAACGCCCAACAGAAAAAAGGAAGTGAAAAGGAGAGGAACGAATCCCATCCGTTAGGTCTGAGCGAGAAGGACCAACAACCATTGGTTTCAGAGGTAAGAGCAAGAGACTTAAACCTTGTGTGCACAGGAGAAATGGACTTGTCAAAGTCTCGAAGTCCCGAAGTGATTTGGTACCATCCATTTTCAAGGAGGACAGGTGGCGTAAGATCCACAACTTCAGAAGTTTATGGACAAGGAGGAGTAGAAACAACCGAAGTAAATCTCGACCATTGACCTGAAAGTGGACGCGTGGCGCTAGATATGGAACTTAGTGTACATAGCACTCTGGAGGAAAGCAGAGGATGAAATCATCGAATTCCTGAAGGATATATTGATTGTTGATCGAGGAGGAGGTCGAAGGATCGTTGATTTGATCTTGGTATGAAAGAGCCGAAGTCTCGAAGAGAATTAGGCCGCTGATTTGGAGAGGGCGCATGGCAGAAGATCTGTCACTCTAGGGAAATTCACTTCGGATATTTTTGTGTGCGGAGAAGTGAGAACTCCCGAAGGCCAGAGAGCCAGAGTTCATCAGAACCGTCTGATTGTTGAGGACAGGTGTCATTAGATCTTCCACTCTAGAATATTTTCATATGGGGAAAAACGAATAGTTGAGAGTTGAAACTCCCGAGGGTCGGAGAGCCAGAATAAAATGTAGCCATTTATTTGGAAGGGAGATACATGTCGACAGATCATGTAGATTTGAGATCACTTGTGGAAGGAGGAAAGAAGGTAGCAAAGGGGATATAGATAGCAACCGTTGATCGCGGATCATCGCCAAGGGATTGGATATTGACGGACGAGCTGGATTGCGGGGCCATAACTTGCTCAGATGTTAAAAATATGAGAGCAGGCCACAATTTAAACCATGGTTTTAACAAAGTGATGCATGGTAGTTGGAGGTGAATTGCGGGGTGGAAAGATGGTTGGCCTAAAAACACTCTTTCCCATGACCACAATCACATTTTTCCATGAGGTCATAGCCCAGGGTCATATGAAGGAAAGGCTAATGAAAAGGGGCTAGCGCCTGAAACTTGGAGTTTGGAAGCACGCAGGAATAGCTCGCGGGTCTGACAGGACCTGCGCCTAAAGGAAAAAAGGGGGCATATGTAATATTAATTGTTTTGGTTTCAATCACGAGCCTGAAGAGTCATTTCGACTCAGAAGATTGAAAGATTCTTTAACTGGGAGATCAGTAGACCCCGCTGAGGTAGGGGCACTGCGTCGAAAGTTCTCAGGGTAGAAATAGTCATGTACAGTGACTACAATGATAGCACAAGAAGATTTAGGAATCCGGGAAGAATTGAAGACTTCTGGGTTCGAAACAAGGAAAAGTTGCACATGGGAAAGAAGTTGCTGCAATTTCTGTGGCAACAAGTATGTTATGGCTTGTTGGTTCAACCAGAGGAAAGAATTCTTTCATTTTGTAAGTGTTATTGATGATGTATTTGCATAAGGAGGGAAGAAACAAAGAGTTGAAGTGATGGTTATAAGTTTGATAAAAGAAGCATGGAAGCTTCTACTTCCATCAAACTTCCAAGTAGTATAAAATTTATTAATGGCAGTCATGCAGGTATGAGTTTTTATTTATTTTTTTGCATAATTGCTGAAAGGAAATTTAGGTAAGAATTTCCTCAGCCAGAGTTATTTTATAAAATTAGATGATTATATTATTGAGTGCATACCACTGGATGTGGTAAAGGCTGGAGGCCTGTATTAATTCAAATCTTTTTAGCTTTTGAATACACACCCTGACATAGTAGAATGTCATGTTAATTTGGTTGTGGGGTAACAACCAAATATTTAAAAGATAATAACTTGTTGTAGGAATGAATGCCAGTAAGCTAGTCATGTATGAGACTAGGACCTGGTTGGATATGGCAAGGTACAAATATGGAAAGGTTATGAGCCAAATAGGTACTAAAAGATTCCTACTTTTAAATAAAACTTGGGATGCAACCTTTTTGCTAACACTAATGAACACCACAGAATTATATTCTTGGTGTAGTGTTCGGGTCGAAAAGGAAGGCATCCAATTAATTGGGAAGACAATAGGAAGTGTGTGGAGAATGTGTCAACACATTGGCCAGATATACAACTTATGGATGGTGAGATACATGACTGAGATAAAGAGTATTATGTAATTCAATGCAAGGTGCGTTGAATAAGTATGCATTGATAATTGCACTCATGCATAATAAGTGACATAATTGTATACTAAATGCATTGGTTGAATATGTTTTGTAAGTACATGCATATATATTATTGCATGGAAATAATTGTTATTAATAGCTGAAATGTTGTTAACTCATGAAGTTGAGGACATTTCAGGGAGGTGTTAGACATTGCAACAAGAAAGTTTCAAGTCAAGTAGTCACATGAGCATTGACTACATGAAATTTTCTTGTTTAGAAAAAGAAGTAATGAACTTATAGATATTACTGTGAACATGCACATGCATAGAATGATGAGTCGTTCTAGTTTATTAAATTGTTGGGTAATTATGATTGAATATCTAGATGCAGACAATTCTAAGATCATTGCATATGGTTTTGTACATATTGCAATTGAATTATGATGTACAAGAAATACTGACAATTGTTGGCAGTATGCAAGATGAAGCCTTGCAGGAAAATGGTATGCAGTTTGGTGCCTGTGGAAAACCACAAGGATGGTTGCATTCATAATATGGAAACAACCAAGATGAATTATGAAATAGAATTTCGTGTTTTGGGGAAAAGATGAATTCCCTTTGAACTAAGTTGGAGTTCCTAAATGAATTATTTTATGTTCCCTCATGATAAATGCATGTGGGTGATGCAGATGAGATGATGTTGATTAAAGTTAGAATGTTGACTACAAAGAGTAGCTCGAGAAAGATGTTGATTGGAAACCTTTGAGGGTAGTTGGAACTCCAGGAGCCATAGTGCTCTGAGACTTCCTGAGTCGACCTGTTGCTGAAGCCCAAGGAAAGGGAGGTGTAGCAGCCGATGGACTGTGTGATAGTGAAGGTGAACACTCTTGGGGTAGGACATGCATGTGGGGAAGAGAGACCGTTGGTTGGAGTGCTATTGAGGTTTGGTACCTTGGTCTAGACCATGTTGATATGGAGGTAATCTCAATCAAAAGATAAGTACAATTCTCTATTATTGTATGTTGTGTATCTTGTATGCAGGTTATAATGTTATTAGAATTTCCTGTATATACATATATATACATTGCATATATGCTTGCATTACCTGCATCCATGACTGTACATAATGTGTTTCATGTTTCATTGCTTAAGAAATATATACCTGATGCTAATCATGTTATTGATTAGAATGTAATTCAGGTAGAGAAAGAAGACGTCTTGCAAGTGCATTTGGTGCACATATTGGACCGGAAGAACAAACAACTCTAGAATCGAGCCATAGGGCTTGTAAAGGTCCAGTGGACTTGGTACGGTCCTGAGGACGTGACATGGGAGCATGAGGATGCTATGCATGCAGAATAACCGTATCCTTTTGAAGATTTTGGAAATCTTGTTGATGTTGTGTAAAGAGTTGCACTGAGGACAATACAAAAATAAGGGGAGGGGATTGTAATATCCCCAAGGATGAACCCCAGTTGTATTTACAAATTGTAAACATGTTTTGTAGGCTATTGAACTGAGTGTTGATAATATGGTGGGCTTATGTGTTTATTAGGCTGGAGAGCCTAAGTGTTAAAGGCCAAGAGCTTGATTTTGTATATGTAACTATGCAGATCATTAATAAAATATAAACATCACTGCGTGTAGACATACCACTAAGAAAGAGTGATGGGGGACTAAGCTTCCACAAGGTTGGGTAAGGGAGGAGGCTAAGTGTGTGGGCCTAGGGGCTAAGCTAGGGGGCTTACCTATAAATGGGATAATAAATTATTATTATTTTCTGAAGGCTAAGGTGGACATGTTGAGTGTTGTCTTAAGTTCCTGTAAAGGGAATGTATGCTAAATGGAGTGTATGCAACTCCAGGAAGATAGGTTTCGACCTGGGTGCATGCAGTTAAAGCTAAAGAAGTCAGTCATGTTGGGGGGTTCTCTCTCTCATTTTGTCATCCTCCATCTGAGTTAGCTGGGATCGGGGGCGTCTGAACCCATTTTTGGCCTCTGCGTCTGTATCTGCATAACCACGCACAATGAAGATTGTTTTTGTTTCCATTTTCCCATTCTCCATCTGAACTCGTTGGTCTATGTCATCGACCTCTGTACATCCGCGATCACCCGAGAAACCACTCACGGGAAGGGGAAAAACCGACCTGTGTGTCATGTGAACCTAGTGAGAACCCATGGACTGATCCACATCTTCTGTGAAGCCCAAGTATCCTGTGTATTATTTGTGCCATGTGTGTCATGACTGTGGGCTGTTGTGGCCACGCAGTTCCTGGAATGAGTGTGGGTTACTGTCGTCGTCTGTTCCTTGTTGAGCCTTGTTGAGCCTTGTTGTTTTCCTCCTTGTGCAAGAATGGATTTGAAGAAGTAGGTTATCAGGCCTGTGTGCAACACTCTCTCCAAGTGAGGGAGGTGGTTGTAGTTGAAGAGGCAGGTTGTCAGGTCTGTGAGCAACTCTCCTAGGTGAGAGAGTTTACTGGGAAGTGGTTTTCTCCCAGAGAGAGTCCAACACCAGCTATGAAGCTCTGAGAATTCATGATCCAGCCTGTTGCCGAGACCCTAAGAGGGAGGTGAAACAACTGATTGACTGTGTGATAATGAAGGTGTATACTCCCAGGTGGAACATGTATGTGGGGAATGAGAGTCCGTGAGTATTAGGTGTAAGAAGGCTCATGGAGAGAATCCTTCCGGTTGCATTATGCAGTTTCCTGTAACCTCATCCTAGTCTAGGATTCCCTTTCCTCGGGTGGAGCTTAGTCCCAGCTAGGGAGTGACCCATTGCTGAGCGTGATGAGAATCATGGTCTATGGCTGGGAGGTTCGTGGAAGGTCTGCATGTAGTTGGTGGATTTACTCCAGTTAAAAGATAAGTATCACTCTGTGCTTAATTTATATGTTATGCATGTTTCTGCTACTGATGCTTGAATGTTATCATGTGTTCCGTTACATGTGGATTTACTGTTAATCTTGTTTGAATCTGAATGGTAACAATAACTCTGTGTTATGTGTTTAATTTCGATTAAAATGCATGTTATATATATTTATATGTGAATGTTCCATAGTGGTAGAATTACCCGGTCTCTGTGGATGGTTGGGGATGCTACAGTTTGGTATCGCAACTAAGTCGAATGCTGAGTAGTGGCATTGCCCATGCCGTTTGATGGCCGGGGATGCTACAATAATTGTAAAATGAAATTACACATGTAGGGTTTTGTGCACTGAGGACAATACAAAAATAAGGGGGAGAGGATGTAACATCCCTAGTTCTAATCTCTGTGAATTATAATGTAATTGTATAAATGTGAATTAGGTCGGTGAGTTGATGCATTGGGGTGAAGAGCCCATATTGATTTAATGTGTTCGAGGGCCGATTTGCATAGTATGAACATTGAAATAATTAATAAAAATAATAATCGTCAGCTGCGATAGGAAAGAGATGAAGAACGTTGGGGGGCTATGATTCCACGAGAGAGAGGGGTCCAAGGGGGAATTATTCATGGGTATTAATCCAACCCACATTCCTTAAATTATTATCTTTGCGTATAACCTTATATTTATTGATTGAGTGTATGAGAGGCCAATCATTAAACTCATGTAAGAGGGTGGGTGTGAGTAGTCACATCCAAAATTTATTGAGCACATGGGGGTTGAGTATAATCAGCTTGGGGAAGAGTGTGAGTCAAGAAAGGCAAGCCAAAGAGAGGAAATTTGTATGGGTTGAGGGAACAATTTTTAGTTAGTCAGGTTTGTGCATGGGAAGCAAGAGGAGAGAAAAACACAGAGTTTGAAGTTGATGCAACCATGGAGGGTTAATTATAGAGCATGTTGGAACGTAATTGGAGTAAATTGGAGCTAAAAAGTTGAATAGAAAGGTTTTCATGCTTGACGAGTGAACTCCTATGTGAGTTGCATTGAAACAAAAAGTTTTTTCTATTGGTTTGCTGATAATTTTATTAACAACATTTTCCCTTGAATTCCCAACTAAGAGATTCCTAGCTACCTATACCAGAGAGACCCTGATAAACGAATGAAACATTCCTTGGGTTAATCTTGATAAACGGATGCCACGTCCCTTGGATTATCCCTGATAAATGAATGGTACATTCCTTGGGTTGGACAAGTCAAGAGGAAGAAAGATGGTGGAAAATTAGGATAGATGTAGGAGAATATTAGTTGGGTTGACAGTTTTTACATGGAGATTTTGTGTAGAAAAGAAGGGGAGAGGGTTGGGAAGAGGACCGACCATGGTATACTGGAAGAAAACCATTGTCTGGATATGTTTCTATGCTGATATAGAGGCCTGTGTGTCGGTATATCGGTCTGTAATCTTGTGGTGTGGATTCCTGTTGAGGAAATATCTTAGAGCCTTGTGAAGGCTGTTGTGAGAAAACATGAAACAACTGATATTTCCTAGAGTTCTCAACTGAGTGATTCCTGGACAACTGAATGCACTAGTGGCCCTAATAAACGAATGGTACATCCCGATGGACTGTGATAAGTGAAGGGGGTACATTCCTTAGGTAGTACAGGTTATGGGGAAAAGAGAGAGTTGGAGGTTTGGAACTGTTGTGAGAATAGAACCTGGGTTTGGGGCTTCTCTGTGTGGAGAGTGGATAGCTAGTGGGAGAGATTTCCTTATGGAATCATAGCCTCAGCTCATGGGTGTCTTTTTGATGAGAGAAAATGATCAACAATGCTTATGGATGGGAGGTTCATCCTTCATTTGCAACTAGTTGGTTAATGATCCATATTTATGAGCGGAAAACATAAAAAATTGAATACAGTAACACATAGATATAGATAAAAACAACATATATCTAGTGAAAAATAACTTCTATTGAATAAATAAAATAGGCTGAAACTGTAAAGTTGTAGAACTGAAAACAACTTGCTCGAATGGTGGTAGCTATCTCTTAGAAGAGATGTGGCTGCTACACGCATCTGTATGAGAATAATGATTATAATGAGGCTCTAGAGGCCTTTTTAACATTACTCATGAATTCCAAAATCCTAGACATCCAAAAACCTAACCCTAGGAGATGAAACATCAAAGTTTATGTGGGCCCCGATGGGTAAGTTGGTACCTCAACTTCTCGGGGTCGTAACTTTTGCATACAACCTCTGTTTTAGGCATGTGATAGCCCGTTCGAAAGATATTTTCGAGATCTACACATTATGCCATCAAAATATGACTCTAGCTATAGTTTGATTATGGAAAGAAAAAAAAAAAGACTTTTTAGGGGCCCAAAACGACCCTAGAAGTACAAAAAGATGCACTGACTTATAAACTTCTAAAATAATCCAGTTGGAATAGGTGGACGACCAACAATATCTACATGGATGTTGTGTAGGGATTCAGGATAACCCTGAAAGTGCATAGACCACAATTACAAAGAAATGTCATCATTACATAGAAATGTGTTGAACTAAAAAATCTCAAGAGGAGCTAGTTGGGATAGGTGGGTGGCCACCAATATCCACCTGGATTATTCCTCCCCCCTTAGGAAGCAATGGTATCTATTGCATTGAGTGCCCCCATCAGGTGAGAAAATTTTTGCTGAATTTTTCCCCGGGTGAGCCACTTGCCTTGGTGTAGGAGCTGCCCTGCCTTGACAAAACTATAAAGATGGATCCTCTGCTGGCGAGTTCCCTTGACTTGTGTTTCTAATATATGATTAGTGGATTCATGTTCCATGTAGTCAGGTTTGAGCTTTTTTGGTGTCAATTGTTCTGTGTTCTCTGAGGTGCCCAATAATGGTGGAAAAGATGGCCGAAGGAGGCCCACATTGAACATTGTGTGCACACCAAGGAAGGGGGGAGTGTTGAGATCAAAATCATTGTCACCCACAACCTTAGTGATAGTGTAAGGCCCATAGAGAAGTGGACAAAGCTTCCTATGGGGCCCTATAATGCGGTCTTCCTACAAAATTAACCAGACCTTGTCTCCCACCTAAAACTTGTGCGGTACCTGATGTTGATCATGGCACTGCTTGTACTTAGCATTGGCTTTCTGAAAAATCTCATGGACCTATTGGTGAATGTGTTGAATCCTCTCAATGAATTTGGTGGATTTTTCGGCCTCATACTAAACATGGGAAGATTTTGTTTGTGTGGTTGCAAGAGGTAGTGCAACATCAATGGGACCCAAGGGTTGGAATCTTAGCCCCACCTGAACTGGGCTATGGATGGTGGAGCTATGGAGAGCCATGTTGTAGCTTTTCTAAACATAGGGAAGACTCTCATCTCATGTACATAGATTCTTAGAGTTATACATGCGCAAGATGTGCACAATTATCTGATTGACGACCTCTATTTGGCCATCGATTTGAGGGTGGAAGGAAGTGGATTTAGTGAGCTTGGTGTCCAAAAGTGACTAGAGACTTGACCAAAATGTGTTGAGGAACCTGTTGTCCCCATCGTAGATGATGGTCTGTGGTATCCAAAAATGGACCCACACTCGTTCGAAGAAGAGCTTGGAAGTATCTACCGCTGTGATTCCCTTCTTGCAGGCTGTGAGAATGGCCATCTTTGAAAACTGATAAACCACCACAAATACGCAATCATTGCCTTGCTTGGTGGATGGAAGGCCATACATGTAATCCATAGAGATGGATTCCCAAGGCCTCTTGAGAGAAGTAAGATGTATGTATAAGCCTTGCTTCTTGATGGTTGGCTTAGAAATGGCACAGGCAGTGCAAGATCTGATATACTTGCCAACGTTCTATCAAAGTTTTGGCCAATAAAAATGTTTTTGTAGAACAACCACAATTTTATCCATGCAAAAATGTCCTTCCATCCAACTGTAGTGAGCCTGCCAAATAATCTTTGCATGCTCACTTGCAGGAACATATAGGTGGCCCGGATGGCATAAAAATCCATCCTGGATGTGAAAATCAGTGACATTTGCACCTGTACCCAAGATATGATAGGTGGTGGTGAAGTCATGATCTCACTGATAAAGTTGGGGCCACTCAAATGCCTCATGCCCATAGGAATGGAGCACAGTGGTGAGTGAAACCAAGGGAGGTTGATTGAGATAGTCATCAACACAATTTGTGCTCCCTGTATTATACTTGATGTTGAAATGGAATTGCTACAGGTATGTGGACCACTTTTGATGGTGGTTGTTCTGCAACTCCCCCTGTGTCTGTATGAACTATAGAGGCTTGTGATCAGTGTGGATGATTGTATCCTTTCCCAGAATGTAATGTTTCCATTGATGACAGGCTTGCACAATGAAATACATTTCCTTGTCATAGGTGGGGTATTTACAAACGATATTTGATTGTGTATCACTATGGTATGCTACTAGATTACCATGCTGAGTGAGAAACATAGTTCAATGCACCAGTCTCAATCTTGAATGGTTGTTGTAGATCATGTAAGGAGAGTACTGGAGGTGAGCACAAGCGATGCTTCAGATAATAAAATGATCTTTTTTGTACCTTCCCCCATGCAAACTTTTCTTTTCCACCGCCCTTAATCAATTGGCTAAGGGCCCATGCAATATGGGAGAATCCCAACATGAACCATCGGTAGAGGTTGGCAAGTCCCAAGAAGATTCGAAGCTCGGTTAGTGTGGTCGGGGCTGGCTAGTCATGGATGACTTAGATATTAGCTGGATCCACATGTACCCTATTATCATCAACAATGTATCCCAAGTATTGGACCTTGTTCATGCCAAAGGATCATTTTTTCAAGTTGGCATATAGCTTGTGCTGCCGTAGAGTGATCAAAACCTGTTGAATATGATGCATGTGCTCCTCCCAAGTTCTGTTGAAGATGAGGATGTCAGCTAGATATACCACCACAAAAGAGTTGGTGAAGGGTCTCAATACATCATCCATCAACGTCATGAAAGTTGTTGGTGCATTTGCTAAGCCAAAGGGCATGAACAACCATTCAAAGAGACCTTCTTTAGATTTGAAAGTTGTCTTCCATACATCAGTCGGTTCGATGGGAACCTAGTGGTAGTTAGAATTTAGGTCAATCTTGTTGAATAAATTTCCCCCCCTTGAGTTGGTAAAGAAGGTCATCAATTCAGGGAATTGGGTACCAATTTTTGACTGTGATTTTGTTTAATGCTCTATAATCAATGCATAGCCACCATGTTCTGTCTTTCTTCTGCATTAGTACAATCGGGCTTCCGCAAGGGGAGGAGCTAGGTCTAATGTACCCCTTTTGAAGAAAATCTTGGATCTGATGCTTGATTTCGTCATTTTCCATCAGTGAGAGGTGATAGAATGGTCCATTAGGTAGAGGTGCACTGGGGGTTAGATCAATTGGATGCTTGACTTGGAAGTGTGTTGGTACCCCGTTGGGTGAGGAGAAGATGTCAATGTACTCTTCCATGATCCCATCCACTTTCTTATGCTGCAAAGAGAGGCTCTGTGTAGAGGTCACATATGTGGTGATGACCTTCTTCTTACTTTGAGCACAGATCACAAAGAAGACGAACTTCCCGGTCTGTGAAATGGCCTTACTGCATTTCTTAGTAGACATTAAAGAAATAGAGGTAGGTGGCACTAACTCGGGTATCCTGTACAATTGTCTACCCAAAGTAATAATAACATTGTGGGGTATAGAATCATACACAACATGTCGCTTCCACAAATATGGTTTTCCTAAAAGAACATCACAAACTTAAAGGGGAGAAATATCACACAATACATCGTCTTTGAATGGATTGATGCCGTAGGGAAGACACCATTGTTGGCTGACGTAAAGATATATTTCTTGGTGAAGCCATCCGATGGTGTAGGGTTGTGCGTGCAGTGTCATCAGCAGGTCCAGCCGCTTGATGACCTATGCTGAGATCAAGTTCTTCTAACTTCCGCTATTGACAATGAAATGAAGCGGAGTCACGCTGGAATTTGGTGGTAGCGACAGTGGCGCTGGTTTCGGCATCGATAATATGCTTCCATCCTTCTAGATTTGATTTAGAGTCAGAATGTTCCTTTGACTCAGAATCTTTCAACTCGACCACCAGTGAATGCTTGGAGCAACATTCTTTGGTGTTGTTCCAAGGGATTTTATGGTCTTCACACCAGTTTCTCGTGTCCTTCTTCAACTTCTCGTTACCCTTATTGGATTGTGACTTGGACTATTTGTCTTGAGAGTGGCCATATTTCTCTGTCCCTTGTTTTGTGGGTTGGGGTGGCCTTTGCCATGCTTTGGCTATGAGGAGTTTACATATCCAAACTCTTGCTTCTTCTGCTTAAATTTTTGCTTGATCTTGAAAACATATCTATAATCCGCACCTAATGTTACGATGTCCAGAAAATCCATTTTTGTTTGAATGTATCTATGCAGACAACTGCAATATTTTAGCACCAGATGTCATTCAGAGTCTTTGATACCCAATTTGGTGTGTAGGGTATGGAGAATATTGGTGAAATTTGGTACTGTCTGGTCCCTTTCCTGACGCAACCTGGTCCATCTTGTGTAGTGGTCCTCGTAGCTTCCAACATGGTAGTACTATTCTTTAATGGAATCCTTGAAGGAATCCCATGTGCAGGTGAACACAAATATTGCAGATTCCACTATGGACCTTTGCTCAGAGTAAGTATCCCACCAGTCCTTAACATGGGAGATGACCTTGAGGAGTGAAAAAGTAATATTTTCCCTATCAAGAAAATTGTGGACCGAAAAATACCCTTCGAGCATATTCAATCATTTATCTACAACATATGCATCTATCAGTCCCTGAAATAATGGAATATCAAAATTTATTTGTACCTTGAAGGGGGTTGCATGGCCGCTTGATGAAGATGCATCTCCTGTGGGAAACTGCCGAAAGATCTGTGCAAATTTATCCATCATTTCATTCCTTTGTCACGCAAGAGATTCCTCGAGCAGTAGTTTAAAAGGATCTCATGCTCCATCATATTTCTTCTCATCCCCCATGAGTTGTTGTCGGGCTTGACGCAACCGATCTTACAAAGGCTCTATTATTGCATAGTTTGTAGCTAGGATAAAGGGATAAAAGATAGAAGGCCAAACTGGTGTAACAGGAACCAATCCCACCCAATGTCACCACAATGGGATGGTTCTTTCTCTTTAGGGAGGTTAGGCCCAGGGGAGACGTCCCCGGTGACCTAGGGTTTTGAAGAGGCAAACGATGAAGAATATAAAGATCAAGTTTTCCCTCTTCACAAGTCACCACCCAAACAGATAGTCCGGCCAAAGGCCAATAATGAAGTAAAACCTCCAAAGAAGTCTACCTACCCAGAACAAAGCAACAACAAACTGATATTTGCAAGCTATTTCAATGGGTTAGTACTTCAAAAGACTATCTGATAAATACATATAAGCAATTAGCAATAAATGTTGACAAAGTCAATGTTTATCAATATCAATGAAAAGTTATAACACTTCACTAATAAATATTGGAACAATGTAGCATTCAATGTAACCAATCAACAACTTATTCAATTAGTGCCTAAACCATCATTCAATTTCTCTCAAGACAAAATGTTGTTGCATTAAAGATGAAATAACCAATGATGACGTCAACAACTAGGGTTAGTAGGTTAGTCTAGGCTAGGGTTAGTGTAGTTAGGGTTTGAAATTCAAAGTGTTTGAGAGTATTTAGATGAAATTCTACTTCAACGCTTGGGGGTCTTAGGATCAGTTCCTTAGGGTTTAATGGAGTCAATAATGAAGGATGCAAGAGTTGAAGGAGGCAAAGACTAAGGACAAGAGGGAGAAGTTTTGAGCTGTTGCTAAGGCAGGGCCTCAAAATAAAAACCCTAGGGGAGAGAGGCTCACTCCGGTGTTGCTACAACAAGGCCTCATTCTTTCTCCTCTTTCCTTAGGTCAATTTGGAAAAACAACTAGCTCAAATGAAGCAAATAATCAAGACAACAAGGCTTAATGAGGGAGAGTGTTGCTACAACAAGGCTCTTTCATCAAACCCTAAAAGAAAAATGACCCTAAGTGTAGATAACCTAGGGCTGGGATGTCTTCTTCCTCTTGAATTCTAAATGGTACAACTAGCATAGGAGAGGAAGAAAAAAGAGTGTAGCTACGACTAGGCTCTCTTTTTTGTCTTCAATGGCTGAACGTTTCTCTATCAGGGGACATGAGACAAGGACCTACTTGTGTGCTTGTCACCTAGGGTTTTGATTCAACAAATTATAAACATATGCAAAAAAATAAGACTAAAACCGTTCATTTAAGAAGTTTTGCAGAAAAATACTTACAATTCATCAAGAAATAACCATGCAAACCCTAGTTGTAACACCTTCCTTCAAGAGAAACACCATAAAATGCCAAAAAGTCTTCCTTCAACAAGTGTGCCTTCCTTAAATCAACCAAATAGCCAATATAGGGCGCAAATTTCAAACCTCCTTATGGAGTGAATGAGTGATGATGAAAAAATGAGAGTTAAAATCCCTCATTTATACAAAACCTTGACCTAAGTTTTACATTTTAGGTCAGGTGAAAGGCCAACAAGGCCATAATATCAAATCATATTGTTTTTACATTAAATTTCCAAATTAAATCCTAAATCAAGCTGGAAAGAGAGTAAAATCCCCTCAAAGTGAGATGTTAGCCCCTTTTTGGGCAGATGGGGCGTCTTGGAGAAAAACGTTAGCCCCCCTTGGGATTCTCCAACCTGCCATACGTGCCAAATGCCCTGTCCATCTGCCAAAACGTCCATGAAGAAAGGATGATGTCATGGACCTCATGGGTGACGTCCTAGGCCTTCCAAGGCCAACGTTCCACTGAAAAGGGGTCAACACCCCTAGGTCAAGCTGTGCCAGGGTGCCTCTGGTGGAACGTCCTCCTCTTCTCTGGTGCAAAGCCTCTAATCCATCTCTGTCCTGTATCTTCCCCCTGATAGGGTCTCAACATCCACCTGATGGGCTCTTCATCCCCATGGAGATACGAACTGATCATCTTCTCATGTGTACCGGTCCAAGGTGGTACCTGTCCGTCGGGCATGGTCCTGCACATAAAAAGCTACGCCCTCCATGGGCTCATCAGTCACAAGAATCATAGAAATGTCAATCACATTTCATCATCAATATTATTAAACATATGCATAAAACCCCTGATAGATCAATCAATAGCTCAAAGATGTTACACAAACTTACAATACAAATCTGGGAAAAGGGAAAGGCATCCTATTGGGCTAGTGTCCACCGAATAAAGGGAAGTTCCCGGAAGAGAACTCTTCCAAGCCATGTAAGTGGATGAAGCGGTCAAGCGATGTCCAAGCAGGTGGGTGCAACGTAGGTCAAGGAAGCAAGATGTTACCTGTGGATGCCTTTGTAGAAGGCAAGCTGTACCTGCCAGGGATGCAATTCTTTCCAAGCCCACTCACGCCTTTGTTATTTTTTGTTATTTTATATTTTATTTCTTTTTTCTTTTCTTTTTTTCTCAAGAGATAATCAGGGGACACTATCCTGGTGTTGTGGCCAGTGGTGACAGTGTTACCCAAAAGTACTTTCACAGAAATGAGAAGGTTGGCTCGTGATGAGACCCCCTTTCCCTTGTCCATGCAACCAAAGGTCACTTCCTTGGTGTGGTAACCAACTGATGGCAATGTCATACTGCTAGGTACCCATGGACCTAATAGGTTGTCTTGTGATGAGACCCCCTATCCTCTGTTAGGTCTTGTTTTATTATTTTTAGGGTCCCTTTTGTTTCTTGTCAAGAAGCCTTTTATTTCTTTCTCGGGGATCCCTGGGCGAAGCCTCTCGAGGTTTTATTCTTAGGCTTTTAACTTTTACCAGCTTGCCTTTACCTTCTGGGCCTTTAGCTCCTTCTTCCCACTAGATAAGGTGCAACCCTAAATAGGTCAACCCAGTGCCCGGACAAGTGGAATGGGACAGGTGAGTGGGAAATAAGATGGAAAAGTGAAACTGTGAAGGGAGAAGACGATGGCTTCTCAGAGATGACCCCCAGTGGCTAACCAAAACCAACAGACACACTGGGACATCCTGTCAATCCCCAAAATATGGTCAAGTGGGAAAGTGTAAGATCCAAGCAGTTGTTAGAAATAAAAGGAATCAGATGCATATAATCAATGGTTTTGATGATCAAAGTGACACATACCATGATACCTGAACTAATTACCTCATGAAGCAAGAACCCTCTCTGACACAAGACCAAGTAGATGGTCGTGGAGGATGCTGCTGCTGACAGTATAAACAAGATGGAAGAGAAAAAGGGTGGGCCCTCTAGGGCCATGCTGAAGTCAATCCTGCTCTCAGTATTCCATGTCTAGGACCTGTGGGCCTCGAGACATGATCTCCTAGTTATCCCTGAAAGTGGGGGATAACATCTGGCTCCAACTCAGGGACATGTGCTCACTGTAGAGCACATGATAACCTCAACATCTCTGGCGTAACTTGTTGACCTGCTCGATATCAGGTAGAAGCATCAGTAACAAAAACGGGGTGGTAATGCCACCCCAACATACATAGATATATATAAAGAATTAAATAAAACAATCAATAAGGTGAGTGTGAAAGCAAACTAACATGCAATGAAAATGGTATAATACACGAATGCAAAATGCCTACTTACCTGTGATGTCAGGTCACCCTAACCTGGTGGGGTTTGAGGAGGTGCCCACTGATGGGCACTGTGCGTCTTCGTCCCTCCAATGTAGACAGGTAATAAGTGTCATTGACCGACTTTCTTCCAAACTTGAAAGGGCCTAGCCAAAATCGAATGTTTCCTTTTGTATTAGTAGGCTCCCCTTTATTGGCATCCCACATCCATACTACGTCCCCCTCTTTGTACTCTTTGATTTTGAAATTTTTCATTCCTTGAACATCCCTGGTGTATTGTGCAGAGGGAGGTGGGTGGGATTCTATTGCAAAGACTTCCTGCTGCGACGAACGTATCTGTACATCATCTTCTACCCTTTTCAGTATCCTCATAGTCCCAACTTCCTTGCTTTTGAGCTCATATAGGATTTTTTGGTATTCCTCTTTCTTGGGCTATTTAATATGATCAGAATCTTCCTCTGTTGCAGAAGGCGTATCTTTCTGAGAATGTTTATGAAGAGTTTGTCTGGTCTCATCATGTGCTTTGTCATTTTTTATGGAAACACTAGGTTCTTGCACATGAGTTGTAGTCACAGGTACATTCTGGAGACGACCAATAGTTCCATTTTTCAAGGGTATATTTGCATAAGTGAGGTCCATCTCAATAGTACCTCCAAGTTTTGAGGCAAACTTCCTAGACAATAACATCCCCCATACATTTGGGATATCCACGACCACTATGTCCATGTGGATGACCTTCTCAGGGTATTTTTTAAGGCAAACTTCAAAATTATCAATCACCCCATGCGTGGGTATGGTTTTAGACTCAAAACCACACACATTCCTGTAAGGTTGTGTGATTTTCAAACCTAGTTGTTGCATGACCTTGAGGGACATCATGTTAGCACCGACCCCTGTATCCAACATGTAGTTGTTGAGGCTCTTGTTATTCATTATCAAGGTCATGAAGAAAGGAGGATGTTCATCATTTTGGACCCTGAAGTGGTTGGCTTGCAACATGATAGGAGGGTCCATAGGTCCATCTGATCCTTGGAAGAAATTATCAAAATGTTGTTTGACATATGGTACCTTAATGGCCTCTTTCAGGGGAATTGTTACCTGTATCTTGGATAGTGCCCCTTCAAAGTCAAAATTCAGGTTAACCCTTTCAGTCTTGGATGTTTTAGGAAAGAGTACATCCAAAGGTGGTTTTTTTTTTTGGTTAGTGGCAGGTTGGTTCAACTTCTTTCTTCTATACACCTGGAACTCTTGTTTCTTTAGCTTTTCTTTTGATTCATGGTCTAGGTTGTTTATTACCGCCATTGTGGCTGACCTGGCTGCCTCTTTTATGGCCTCTTGATGCTCTTCAGAGGTGATATTTATTTGAGGGCCTTATATGACGTGGCCTATATTGTTCACTTGTTGATGGCCACCATTACTATAAGGACATTCATGTTCACAATGTGCTTCACTGCATTGAAAACACCAAGGGTTTTCATCCACAATGTTGGTAGGTTTTAAGGTGTTTGGAACTTCTATGTCTTTGAAAACATCTTCGTTCCACTCAACGATATTTCTTACTCTCTATACTGGATAGCCATCTTCATCCGAATCTTTAGAGATATCAGAGGTATCATTAGGATAATCACCCCAATTTGTGTCTTCTCCTGTCAAGGGAAAAGTGGGGAAATCTTGAAACAAGTATGGATCCACTGAATCATAGTCACTAGGTCCAAGATCATTCGTTAATAAGGAAGAGGGTGCTTGCTCATCTTGCTTAGAATGACCGATTTGTAATAGTGTGGGAATTCCCTCAAAAGATAATTGGTCATCTGGGTCTTAATTTGTTAGAAAATAATTTTTCAACATTTCACGAATCCCTTTAACCCTTTGCAAGATACGGGACATACTAGTTCTTAGATTGGTTCCACTATGTACTCGGGGCTCTTCAGACCTATTTTTCGGATACCTTTTGGTTTCACTCACAAATTGATTTTCTAACATTGGTGTGTTCAAGACAAACAAGGAAGCTTCAAAGTTAGGTTTTTTATGAGTGGTCATACCCAAATCCTCGGATGGTTCATTTTGTTTTAATACATTGTTGATGTTTGAGAAAGATATGCTCCATTTCCTTTTGGGAGGCATGAGTTTTACCTCAAGAATTTTTGGGAGAGCTTGGGTTCATCTTCAGTGATATCCTCGTCACTAGATTCCCAAGGGTTACTATTGTGCGAGATATTGATCTGATGGATGTAGTCTTCGAATTCAAGGTTCCTCTCAATCTGGTAAGAAAAATCTTGTGCTTCTTCTAGAGTCGAGGGTGACCGATCTTTGAGAGTAAACTGCAAAACTCCTTCCAATGAGTTCAAGTAGTGTTGGAGGACAACTTCTTCTAGGAAACTAGGTCTGATCTTTTTGAGGAGAAGGTTTAACCTATCATTGAAATCCCTAATGCCCTCGCTAGAGGCTTTGCAAATATCAGTATATTGAGAGTAAAGGGAATCCATGCTTTCTTTTTCACACCAATCTTTATTAAAGGTTTGTTCAAGATCTTCGGGGGTTTTGATGCTTCCTTTCAGGATTTTGTTAATCCATCTTCTGGCATTTCTGGTGAGTGAGCTCACAAAGAGCCTTAAAAATACATTAGGGTGTTCTTGTTCGGATTGGTGAAACTGGAATGCATCACAGAAGTTGGTCCAATGAGAGTTGCCATAGGATCCATCTTCCCCTGAAAACTTAGGTATCCAGGACTCGACCTTCTTGGGTAGATCATGTAACCCCCCTTGGGTGTTAGGTAAGCTTAAAGGGCCAAATATTTCTTTATGAGACCATTTGGGAGAACTTACAGGGGTGACAAGATTTTGGAGGTCATAGTAGTAGATGGAAGTATACACTGACACCCACTACGGGTCATCATTAGCTATTTGTGGAGTCGCCAGATGATTTGCTTGAAATCATCAAAGAAGGTAAAACACTCTAGTGGAGTCGCCAGGTAAGCTTGTAAGATAAAGACTCTGAGGCAAGGATTACCGAAAAGGTTTGTCATTTTGATGAGAATTGACTCAGTGTTCCCCGACAACGGCACCAAAATGTTATTTCACAGTTTGTAGCTAGGATAAAAGGTTAAAAGATATAAGGCCAAACTGGAGTAACAGGAACCAATCCCACCCAATGTCACCACAATGGGATGGTTCTTTCTCTTTAGGGAGGTTAGGACCAGGGGATACGTCCCCAGTGACCTGGGGTTTTGAAGAGGCAAAAGGCGAAGAAGATAAAGAAAAGGTTTTCCCTCTTCACAAGTCACCACCCAAATAGATAGTCTGGCTAAAGGCCAATAATGAAGTAAAACCCCCAAAGAAGTCTACCTGCCTAGAACAAAGCAACAACAAACTGATATGTGCAACGTATTTCAATGGGTTAGTACTTTATAAGACTATATGATAAATACATATAAGCAATTAGCAATAAATGTTGATGAAGTCAATGTTTATCAATATCAATGAAAAGTTATAACACTTCACCAATAAATATTGGAACAATGTAGCATTCAATGTAACCAATCAACACCTGATTCAATTAGTGCCTAAACCATCATTCAATTTCTCTCAAGACAAAACGTTGCTGCATTAAAGATTAAATAACCAATGATGACGCCAACAACTAGGGTTAGTAGGTTAGTCTAGGCTAGGGTTAGTGTAGTTAGGGTTTGAAATTCAAAGTGTTTGAGAGTATTTAGATGAAGTTCTACTTCAATGCTTGGGGGTCTTAGGATCAGTGCCTTAGGGTTTATTGGAGTCAATAATGAGGGATGCAAGAGTTGAAGGAGGCAAAGACTAAGGACAAGAGGGAGAAGTTTTGAGGTGTTGCTAAGGCAAGGCCTCAAAATCAAAACCCTAGGGGAGAGAGGCTCACTCTGGTGTTTCTACAATAAGGCCTCGTGCTCTCTCCTCCTTCCTTAGGTCAATTTGGCAAAATGACTAGCTCAAATGAAGCACAAAATCAAGACAAGAAGGCTTAATGAGGGAGAGTGTTTCTACAACAAGGATCTTTCATCAAACCCTAAAAGAAAAACGACCCTAAGTGTATATAACCTAGGCCTGGGACGTCTTATTCCTCTTGAATTATAAATGGTACGATTAGCATAGGAGAGGAAGAAAAAGGAGTGTAGCTACGGCTAGGATCTCTTTTTCTTCTTCAATGGCTGAAAGTTTCTCTATCAGGGGACATGAGACAAGGACCTACTTGTGTGCTTGTCACCTAGGGTTTTGATTCAACAAATTGAAAACATATGCAAGAAAATAAGACTACAACCATTCATTTAAGAAGTTTTGCAGAAAAATACTTACAATTCATCAAGAAATAACCATGCAAACCCTAGTTGTAACACCTTCCTTCAAGAGAAACACCATAAAATGCCAAAAAGTCTTCCTTCAACAAGTTCTCCTTCCTTAAATCAACCAAATACCCAATATAGGGAGCAAATTTCAGACCTCCTTATGGAGTGAATGAGTGATGATGAAAAAATGAGAGTTAAAATCCCTCATTTATACAAAACCTTGACCTAAATTTTACATTTTAGGTCAGGTAAAAGGCCGACAAGGCCATAATATTAAATCATACTATTTTTTCATTAAATTGTCAAATTAAATCCTAAATCAAGTTGGAAAGAGAGTAAAATCCCGTCAAAGTGAGACGTTAGCCCCTTTTTGGGCAGATGGGGCGTCTTGGAGCAAAACGTTATCCTCCCTTGGGATTCTCCAACCTGCCATACATGCCAAATGCCCTGTCCATCTGCCAAAACGTCCATGAAGCAAGGATGATGTCATGGACCTCATGGGTGACTTCCTAGGCCTTCCAAGGCCAACGTTCCACTGAAAAGGGGTCAACCCCCCTAGTTCAAGCTGTGCCAGGGTGCCTCTAGTGGAACGTCCTCCTCTTCTCTGGTGCAAAGCCCTTGATCCATCTATGTCATGTATCTGCCCCCTGATGGGGTCTCAACATTTACTTGATGGGCTCTTCATCCCCATGGAGGTCCGAACTGGTCATCTCCCCATGTGTATTGGTCCAAGGTGGTAACTGTCCACTGGGCATGGTCCTGCACATCAAAAGCTACGCCCTCCATGGGCTCATCAGTCACAAGGATCATAACAATGTCAATCACATTTCATCATCAATATTATTAAACATATGCATAAAACCCCTGATAGATCAATCAATAGCTCAAAGATGTTACAAAAACCTACAATACAAATCTGGGAAAAGGGCAAGGCATCCTATTGGGCTAGTGTCCACTGAATAAAGGGAAGTTCCCGAAAGAGACCTCTTCCAAGCCATGTAAGTGGATGAAGTGTTTAAGGGATGTCCAAGCAGGTGGGTGCAACGCAGGTCAAGGAAGCAAGATGTTACTTGTGGGTGCCTTTGTAGAAGGCGAGTTGTACCTGTCATGGATGCAATTCTTTCCAAGCCCACTCATGCCTTTGTTCTTTTTTGTTATTTTGTATTTTATTGCTTTTTTCTTTTCTTTTTTTCTCAAGAGATAATCAGGGGACACTGTCCTGGTGTGGTGGCCAGTGGTGACAATGTTACCCAAAAGTACTTTCACAGAAATGAGAATGATGACTCATGATGAGACCCCCTTTCCCTTGGCTATGCAACCAAAGGTCACTGCCCTGGCATGGTAACTAGCTGATGGCAATGTCATACTGCTAGGTACCCATGGACCTAATAGGATGGCTCGTGATGAGACCCCCTATTCTCTTGTTAGGTCTTGTTTTATTATTTTTAGGGTCCCTTTTGTTTCTTGTCGAGAATCCTTTTATTGCTTTCTCGGGGATCCCTAGGTGAAGCATCTCAAGGTTTTATTCTCAGGCTTTTAAATTTTACCAGCTTTCTTTTACCTTCTAGGCCTTTAGCCCCTTCTTCCCACTAGATAAGGTGCAACCCTAAATAGGTCAACCCAGTGCCCAGACAAGTGGATTGGGATAGGTGAGTAGGAAATAAGATGGAAAAGTGAAACTGTGAAGGGAGCAGATGATGGCTTCTCAGAGATGACCCCTAGTGGCTAACCAAAACCAACAGACACGGGCTTACTAGGACATCCTGTCAATCCCCAAAACATGGTCAAGTGGGCAAGTGTAAGATCCAAGCAGTTGTTAGAAATAAAATGAATCAGATGCATATAATCAATGGTTTTGATGATCAAAGTGACACATAACATGATAGCTGAACTGGTTACCTCATGAAGAAAGAACCCTCACTGACACAAGACCAAGCCGATGGTGGTGGAGGCTGTTGCTGCTAATAGGATAAAGAAGCTGGAAGAGAAAAAGGGTGGGCCCTCCAGATCCATGATGAAGTCAATCCTTCTCTTGATATTCCATGTCTAAGACCTGTGGGCCTCGAGACATGATCTCCTAGTTATCCCTGAAAGTGGGGGATAATAGGCTCGACTGATTCGAGTCCCAACTTCTTGTACCCAGATCTTGTCGGGGACATGCATGGAGAAAAATAAATTAAGAGAAGACCGCTCTAATACCACTGATATGGATTTATGAGAGGAACTAAACAAACAAAAACAACAGATATCCAATGAACAATAACTTCTATTGAATAAATAAAATAGGTTGAAAATGTAAAACTGCAGAACTAAAAAAAAACTTGCTCGAATGGTGGTAGCTATCTCTGAGAAGAGATGTGGCTTCTATGTGCATCTGTCTAAGAAAAATGATTACAATGAGGCTCCAAAGGCCTTTTTAACATTACTCATGATTGAAAAAATCCTAGACATCCAAAAACCTAACCCTAGGAGATGAAATGCCAAAAGTTATGTGGGCCCCGATGGGTAAGTTGGTACCTCAACTTCCTGGGGTTGTAACGTTTGCATACAACCTCCGTTTTAGGCGTGTGATATCAGATTGGAAAGATCTTTTTGAGAAATACAAATTATGCCATCAAACTTTGACTCCATGTATAGTTTGAATGTGGCAAGCCAAAACAAACTGTTTAGGGCCCCAAAATGACCCTGGAAGTACAAAAATATGTATTGACATGGAAACTTCCAAAATAAGCCAGTTGGAGTAGGTGGGCAACCATCAATATCCACTTGCATGATGTGTAAGGCTTTAGGATAGTCCTATAAGTGTAGAACCCACAATTACAAAGAAATGTCATGATTATTGAGAAACGTGTTGAACTAAAAACTATCAAGAGGAGTTAGTTGGGATAGGTGGGTGGTCAACAATATCCACATGGATCGGTTAATCAATAACATATAAGTGTTTATGTTATGTTCTTATGTTAAATTGTGCTGTGTAAATAATTTATATGAATGTTGTGTGTTTGTTGTTGCTTTAACAATTGCATTGATGTTTAATATATGTTGTTAGATGCATTTATAATTGTAGTATCAATCAAATGGTCAAATATGTGTGTGATCTATGGCTGATAAGATACAAGAATTTTATTAGCAATAAATCTTAATAATTTAATGAGTTTCCACACACAATGTTGCTCAACTGGGCATTGAGTACGTTACACACATCAATGTACTGTACTTTCACCATATGTGGACGATCATATGAGCATATTATGTACCTTATTGTACCATAATGAGCCAAACGTGTGGTTTTATTTGCACTCATGTATTGTATTGGACCATGATTAGATGTTCTATGTATTGGTATTTGGCTTATGTGGTATCACTAGACCCCATGTGGTCGATCATGGATCATTATTTTAGTCCCCATATCAAGATTGGATTTTGATTTTATGGCTACAATCGTCTTCCCCTTAGTGTTGGTAACTCTCACCATGTCAGTGATTTATGATATGAGTTAGGTATGAAATCGTAATGGGGTGGATATACTAAGAAACATGATCTAGGGGAGCTACATGGTCTCTTATCCCTTTTCTATGATGTAAAAGTGTTTTCTTTGTAAAGGTTGTCATACCTATGTATATAACACTTATTGTATTCCTAAGCATGGATCCATTTCTTATGTATTCATCACACTTTGACCATCTACTATTAGATATGATTCTACATATGTTCACTTGGTTTGATGTCTTCCGAGGTAGTGTCTCATTTCTTGAGGTAGTACACATATTCCGAGGTATACGTCACATCTTTTGAAGCAAATTTAGGCTACTTTTGCACATTGAACATCCTCTACACATGCCATGTTGGAGATCCTATCATGCCCCATATTAATATTAAATATATAAATAATAATAATAATAATAATAATAATAATAATAATAAAGGAATATAACAATTCTCTCTCATTATGTCATGACCCATATTATTAAACATATAAATAATAATAATAATAATAATAAATGAATATAATATTTATGTCTCATACTAAGTACTTATATGAATAAATAATAATAAAGAAGTATATAATAATTATCCTAAGGGGGGGGGGGGGGGGTTCGTAATAAGTACTTATTATGGATACTTGGATAATTAAATAAAATGGTAAAGGGTGTGTGCACAAATTTGGTGGACGAAAAAGTGGCAAGGGGGTCAGCAGGAATGCACACTCGTAGGAATGTGTGCACTTTAACAACAACACACACGCATTCCTGTTTTTATAGTTTTGGCAAAGCCTGAACCTCCACTTAGGTTGTCATGCAGGCACGTTGGCAGGAATGCGCACACGTTCCTAAGAACGCATGCACATTCCTAAGAATGCATGCATGTTATTAAGAATGTGTGTGCGTTCCTCTCTCATACCATTTTTAACGGGTCACAGGCACGATTTATGCCCATTTTCACATATCGCGCTTGTGTTTTTATTTTCATTGAGAAAAAATATAGGAGGAGCAAAGTCAAGATCTTGCCATCATGTCCCAATCAAGCTAGGTATGTTTGATTTCTCTTCTTTTCCTCCCATTTTAGTAATTTTTGCTTTTATTCAATTAATTTAATATTTTCTAAAATAATCTAAATTATAGAAATTTGTAATCTTATAGAGAAATATCATCTAGAAAACTTAGAGAGAGGCACCTCTTATATTTCCTAACATTTCCCCTTTAAAAATAGCTATAGAGAATTTGCAAGAAATGTGATTATTTTATGTTTTTTTATTTATTTCTTAAAATATGTATTGATGCTTTTTGTAATTTTGTATTTTAATTTAAAAAAATGACCTAATTTACATTCTATGCCTTATTAAATTGTAACATATATTATAAAGTGGAACCCAAAGACAATGTAAACCTCCCGCAAACAGACTATGGTGAGGAAAACCCCAACCCACCACAACCACCCAACTTAGACACACAAATTGATGAAGGGTTGGCTACATTGAGAACCCTTGTAAATGAATTAAGGGGCACGAGAGAACCTAGCAGAGAATCCTTGGCCACTTGATTGGATGTCATTGTGAGGTACATTGCAAGTGCCCAAGGTAAATTAACTTCTATTTCTCAATACATGGCTAGAATGTATGGGTTTTACCACACTGGACTGGATAGAAACCAAGTTAGAGACTTGGGTATTTCAAAAAAAGAATTGATGTCTCTTTTTATGGATCCTCGAACTAGACAACAACCACTTGTCAAAAAGAAACACATTTTCATTGACTAGTGCATCCACCCACAAATTAGTCAACACTAGATGGATAGGTGGTACATGGTATTTGATAAACCTCCCTGCAATAACATGGAGGTGCCTTTATATTGTTTGAGAAAATTATGGGAAAAAATTATTATGGGTTACCATGTGAACTACTTTGACATTGGTGACTTCCAAGGGGTGGATCGAGGGTATGCACATGACCAAGCGCATGCTAGGAACAATCCCTTGTTAGGTCCTCGTCCCACCAGGTGAAGGCCTGACCCCCGTTCCCAACATCCTCCTGTTGTAGAGAGATTTCGCCATGTATATGTAGCTATATCATCATTGAATCATATCCTAGTGCAACATGGTAGCTTCGTTGCACTATATTTGCAGGAGGTTCCTTCCGGTGACATTGATAGAGGGGTCAGAGCTTCACCCCATACAACAAACTGTAGTGAGGAGAGGGACATGGACATAAAAGTCATCCATGTGAACCTCAAAGATGCTCTATTTGATGGAATACTTGCTATGGGCCTATTGAGGCCAGTGGAAAACAAAACATTATGGAAGAGGTTAATATCTTAACCATCTCTATGTTCTTCATCGTTATATATTTATATAGTATTTTGTGCATTTATATCGATATTTTATTGTATGTTGTTTTGCAGTTTCTATGCCCGTATAATAGACCCTCTACGCCCATGGATGCATCAGTGTCTGTCTCTGCCACTAATGCAACAATAGAGACAACCTACTTAATCGGTCTACCCCATACATAGGTATGTGTCACATTTTATAAATTCACCATAGTGATTTCTTTATTTTATGGCATCCTCAAATTTTTAATGTTCTTGTGTTTATACAGGTTGTGGGACCAAGCAATGCCGAGTAATGTCCACCTGGGATGGACAAGTCACTTGCATCACATGTATCATGTGTAGATTTAAATCACATTTAAATCTCAAATTTGTTGCATTTATGTTGTTGAATTTTACTATTTTGTACTAATAATTCAATATTATTAATATGTATGGAAACAACTGATATTTTTGCGAGTTATAGTACTGGTCCACTCCCTGGGAACCTACTCACAACTTTTGGGTTACCTTACTCGATGCCAAGGGTTCTTCCATCACTTCTACAGTCTCTGGGGGTCCATCGTTGCCTACCCCCAACATCTTTCTTATTCCATGCATCCTCAGTGGATGCACCCACAATCCACCCATTCACACCACCTCTTTCATCACATCCATCCACAATGGATGGATTCGTATTCCCCCCCCGCCACCATTTCCATATGCAACATCCACTGAGACTTCCACAATAGAGGTCACTACAGAGCAGGGGAAGATTATACAACCGAGTGCTCCACCTGTCATCAAATCTCCATCAAGGCCCGAGATATTCACAGTGAGATAATGTCTTGATGATAAATTTTTATGTATCATGAATGGAATTAATTTTATGCATATTTGTTTAAATTTCATGATTTGATCCTTGTAACTAATGGAGGGTGGAATCACTAAGAGATTAGGGTTGCGGAGGAGGGTAACATCCTCATGATTGTTAGTACCATCTATGGTGAGTTGTCTTATGTTGAATTAAAAAGTATCATTTTGTAAGTCTTTTAATTCATTGTGGAAAAAACTTATAACAATTTTTTTTCTTTGTGCTGTCTCTGGAGCGACGAACCACACCTAGGCCCAAAACCACTCGAGGTGCTTCTTCGAGCAAGAGAAGAAAAATATCGATTTCTAGGATGCTCCTGAGGGTGGCAGTGGTAAATCAGTGACCAATGGATGCCATTTTGTATCTAGGCCACCATATGGATGTTTTTTTATGTTAGGGAACTTATTATCATTTTGTATATTGGGCACGAGGTGCCATTTTGTAAAAAATGTACAATTTAGACGATGTTGAATACACACACACACACACACATATTTTATGTTGATGAATGTATGAATTTCAAAGTGTATGATTGTATGTATTTATTTAATTTGATTAATTACTTTTTAAAGTGTTAATGAATTCTATGTAAGTAAGAATAGTTCATTTTTTATAAAGTTATTATAAATACATGAGTTACACACTAATGGATTTATTATGGTGGAAAATATTGTCAAGTGCTAAATCCATACACACTTAATGGTTCTCATTACCTAAATTTGGAAAAACAATGAAGACCCATCCTAGTTAAGACTCCAGTAACCAATAATAACAATCATGTATGCTAACATAATCACAATAGAAATAAGAGAGTTGAAACCTCACATTACTCTATCTAAAATGAAGCATGGTTCATTATAATGGAAATCACAACAGGTTACAAGGTTTTCTTAATACATAATCAACACATAAAAATATAAGTGCACAATAAAGCCTCACATCAAATGAAAATATACCTCAAATTCTCCATTAATCTTGCCAAAATGTTCTACAATGTAGCCCATGAGGATAGCTCCTAAATACCCAAATTCTCCACCCTTTACAATGGAGAGAGATAACTCTTTATAGAGTGAGTCTCTTCTCTTATACAATAAAATATTATTATTTGATAACTAACTCCATGACAATTCAAATAAATATTATAATAATGAATTAGTTAGATCTTTCCTCAATCCATGGTTGACCATGTTACAACATGTGGACATTAGCCTCTCCAAAGAAATTTTCCCTGATCCAAAAATAATAGTAGTATGCACCAAATAATGCTCATGAAGGGGACACACCACCAAAAATAGGCATCAAGCCAATTCAAATGTCAAGAGTCCACATGGAATGTTCCCTCCAAGAAGGTGCATGCATGCAACTACTCCACATGTGTGAATTACAAGGTAGCCAATTCCATGGATGAATGTGCAAGATTCCAAGTGGATGGGGCATCCACAAAAAAGTATGTGATCAATGTCTAGCCTTAGCTTGCCTTGCCTTTGCTTGAATTTCTTTCCTAGCCTTGCCTTTCCTTTCCTTTCCTTGCTTTCCTATCCTTTCCTTTCCTTTTCCTTTCATTGCATTCCCTTACCTTGCCTTTCCTTGCCATGCCATGCCATACCATTACTTTCCTTGAGTTTCCATGACATGCCTTTCCATGCCATGCCATGCCTTGCATTTCCATGCCATTCCTTGCCTTGTCTTCACTTTCCATGCCATGCCATGCCATTCCATGAAATTCCTTGCCTTTCCATGCCATGTGTTTCCTTGCCATGCCATGCCTTTCCATGCCATGCCTTGCCTTGCCTTTCCTTGCCATGGATTTCCATGCCATTCCATGCCATGCCTTGAATTTCCATGCCATGCCTTTCCTTTCTACGCCATGCCATGCCTTGCCTTGCCTTTCCATGCCATGCCTTGGTCACCTCAAGAATATATTCATTTGGATATTGCATAGCTCATATCCATGCATATACATTACAAATTTCATACGAGAATCCTTATCTGTATTAATGTTCAATTAATAAATGTGTGTTTATTTACACAATGCCTTGCATCTATCATACATAATTTTGAACTAGTATCCACATACCAAAGTTCCACATTTCAATTTGTATGTTTAAACAAATAACAAAACTATCATCATCATAAACATACAAAAATAAAAATAATATCCTGCAACACTTAAATAGATCCATATGTATACATATCAAATGTCTATATGATTCTAACTAAACCCAATAAATACTAAGCAATGAATCACTAAGATAAGTAAAAATCAAAGTTCTAACCTTCTAAGGAAAAAAACATAGGTTGTTACATTTACAAATCTCTAGAACACAACTATGGTCTAAAATAGACTAATCCCTCCCATTTTAACCTATACAACAACAATAGCTTCCCATTTTAACCTATACAACAATAAATATATATCTTTCCATAACATTATGCAAGGAAAAAATCAAATCAAAATGTGGATTGCAATGAAACAAGAATCACAAAAAAAGTAACATTTTTCATCCCAAGAAATAATATTTTTTTCTAGGGACATATGACTTAACTTTATATCACAAATTTCCTTTCCATCTTATGAAGTGTTTTTTCCTTTCCATGCCATGCCTTGTCTTTCCATGCCATGCCTTACCTTGCCATGCCATGCTTTTCCATGTCATGCCTTTCCTTTCCTTTACTTTCCATGCCATTCCATGCCATGCCATGCCTTGCTATGCCATGCTTTTCCTTTCCATGCCATGCCATGCCATGAATTTCATTTCTTTTCCTTTCCATGCTTTTCTATGCCATTCCTTTCCTTGCCTTTCCATGCCTTTCCTTTCCATGACATTCCATGGCATGCCATGAATTGATGATGCAGAGGAACCCCCCCCCCCCAAATCAAGTTGAAGTTATCGAACCCTCTAGAAGGAAATCATGGAAAGAGGATACCATTCCTCGTGATTTTTAGATAAATGATGGGTTTGTTGTGATATTTTTGTTTTGAGCGATCTTAGGGATAGATTGAGGATACATAAAATATGCGATGATTCAATTCTTGCATTTTTATTTATACATGTAAGCCTTCGACAAAGTAAAGGAGGTCAGACACAATGTAAATCAAGTCAAGAGGGCAACAAGGCCATGTGAGGCATTCTATGTAATGTTGAACTCGATTCTTAATGAAATTTGTGTAATTATGAGTTCCTTGTGGTTTTGTGAGTTTTTTTGTGAATGCTGAGTGTTGAATTTATGAATTTGTGTGTAAGTCCATGAGTGTGTGTTGCATGTTGGAATGACGAAGGGAATCTGTATTTCAGAAAGGGAGGAAGATCGTCTGTCAATCACTGGAAGGATCAACGACGATCTGACTTTTGAAATAACATAGTGGGGAAGCCATGATCCAATTGTTCATTGGTTGGAAAGGATAATCGATGGATAAGATGATCTATCGGGACCAACCATTGGCAGTGTCTTGATTTTATTACCCTGACAAGAAATAGTCCGATCAATGATTGAGGATCATGCGGAGGAAACGACTGATGTTGATCCAACTCAAAAGGATATGGTGAAAGGAGAAGTCTGATGACCATTAGAGTTCTGGAATGGTTGGACTGATTAACAAAGAAGAGACCCTGACCGATGAAAAATATCTATTTGGAGTCACTATATCAACGACTATGAAGGAGGCATGTGGCAGTGTTCTATCAGATCTGACCTAGTTAGAGTGTCGTGGGTAAGTCGTCGGAGTGTCATAGCTTGATTGGAGTCTAAAATCCATCGGGGTATGAAAGGAGGAAAGGTTCAGAGTGTTCCTATGTGTCAGAGTTTGATGTCTATTGGAATCTGAGTTCATTAGAGTGACTCACTCAGAGTAAGTCCGAGGATTGTGCTTCGACGAGAGATCTCGATAGACCATGGGGATAAAGAAAAGTCTGATGAACAGAAAGTTGTTTGACGCCCTAGTGCTTGGTCCTAGACCATGGTCCTGTGGAGAATTAAGCACCTACATGTTAGAGTTTGGTTTTTAATTCCTAGCACTTGGTCCTATGGTGGTGAAAGAAGATGAAGTTCCTGTGAAATTCATAAGACGAGGATGATTTGAAGACTCCGAGAAATGATCTAGGGTACAAAAGGGAGAAAAATCCTGTGACACTTGATTTCATCAAGTGGTGCATTCAAAAGAGGATTGATGAGTGTTCTTGTTGCATGGACGGATGTTCAATCCATGTGTGGGCCATATAACCCACAGGTCCGCGAATCGAACCTATTTTCGAATTTTATATTTGTGACCTTAGATTTGGTCTGCATCAAGTGGTATTAGAGTAGGGAAAGATTTCTCCACATATGAGTGGGTAGATGTAGAAGACAGAAAAGAGTAGAGGATGCTCAGAAGGTTCTAGAAGAGAGAACCTGTAATACCGAAAGGTCAAGATCAGGATAAATATTGATGAAGTATTGGTTAGCAGGTGCAAAGGCTTGCTACAGGAGAAAGGATTAGTTGCAGCTCACTGTTGAGCATGAGGATAAGCTCAACATTATGATGGAGTGATGCATGAGAAAAAATAATACTATAGTGAAGATAGATGCAACAATAAAGACACAGGATCAAGAGATCATAATGATTTTCTACCCTGGGATTTTGATGCAGGAGAAAATCCCACCCAAATAAAGTTGAAATCCTTGAACCCTCTAGAAGGAAAGCGTGGAAAGAGGGCATGATTCCTCACGATTTTTAGATAAATGATGGGTTTGTTGTGATATTTGTTATTTTGAGAGATAACAGGGATAGATTGAGGATACATCGGATCTGAGATGATTCGATTCTTGTGTTTGTTCTTTATATATGTAATCCTTCAACACAGTAAAGGAGGCTAGGCACAATTTAAATCAATTCAAGAGGGCGGCTAGGCCCTGTGAGGCCTTCTGTGTAATATTGAGCTCGATTCTTAATGAAATTTGTGTAATTATGAGTTCCTTGTGGTTTTGTGAGTTGTTTCGTGAATAATGAGTGTTGAATTTATGAATGTGTGTAAGGCCATGAGTGTGTGTTGCAGATCAAAATGATGAAGGGAAGTCATATTTCAGCGAGGGAGGAAGATCCTCCATCGATCATTGGATGGATCGACGATGATACAACTTTTGAAATAACATCTTAGGGAAGCCATGATATAGCCATTCATTGGTTGGAAAGCATAATCGACAACTAAGATTCTCTATTGGAACCAACCATCAGAGGAGTGGTGAATTCGGTACCCCGATAAGAAATATTATAATCAATGGTTGAGAATCGGTTAGAGGAGAGGATCGATAGTGATCCAACTCCAAATGAGAATCGGTTAGAGGAGAAGATCGATAGTGATCCAACTCCAAAGGATATGGTGAAAGGAAAAGTACGATGACCATTGGAGTTATGGAATGGTTGGAATGCTCAACAAAGAAGAGACCCTGACCGACGACATAGATTTGTTCAAAGTCGTTGGATTAACAACTGTGAAGGAGGCATGTGGCAGTGTTCTATCAGAGTCGACCTAGTCAGAGTGTCATCAGTACGTTCAGTCCATGTGTGAGCCACATAACCCACAGGTTTTAGGATCTAACCTATTGTGAATTGTATCTTCGTGAACCAAGATTTGGTCTTCATCACTTTCCATGTCTTGCCTTTCCATGTCATTCCATGCCATGCCTTGCCTTTCCATGCCATGCCTTTCCTTTCCTTCACTTTCCATGCCATGCCATGCCTTGCCATGGCATGTCTTTCCTTTCCATTTCATTCCATGCCATGCCTTGCATTGCCTTTCCTTTCCATGCCATGCCATGCCTTTCCATGCCATGTCATGCCTTGCCTTGCCTTGCCATGCCTTTCCTTGCCAAGCCATGCCATGCCATGCCTTGCCTTGCCTTTCCATGCCTTTCCTTGCCAAGCCATGCCATGCCTTGCCATCCATTGGCGCCTTTCCTTTCCATTCCATGCCTTGCATTTCCATGCCATGCCATGCCTTTCCTTTCCTTGCCATGCCATGCCTTGCATTTCCATACCTTGCCATGCCATGTCTTGCCTTGATATGCCATTCCATGCCATGCCATGCCATGCCATGCCATGCCTTGCCTTGATATGCCATGCCATGCCATGCCTTGCCTCTCCATGTAATGCCATGCTTTTCCATGCATTGTCTTTCCATGCTATTCCATGCCTTTCATTTCCTTGCCATGCCATGCCTTGGCTTTCCAATCCATGCCTTGCCAATCCATGCCATGACATACCTTTCCTTTCCATGCCATGCCTTTCCTTGCCTTGCCTTTCCATGCCATGCCATGCCATTCCATTCCTTGCCTTTTCATCCCATGCCTTTCCTTTCCTTGAATTGCCATGGCATGCCTTGCCTTGACTTGCCATGCCATGCCATTCCTTGCATTTCCTTGCATGTATCATACCCTTTTTTTCAAGTTAGAGAGAATTTGTTTTCAAGTCAATTTAATAAAAAAATAATGACATTCATGTATCATACCTTTTTTTTGCTTAAAAAAATAATGCTTGTACTAAATGAACAAGTTTAATACCTAAAAATTACAATAAAAGGATTCATTAAGCATGTAATTCTACAACTTGTTATCCCATCTATCTTAGATAAAAATACTTGCATGAGAATTTCAATGTCATAACATAAGCTCTCTTTATTCATATATCCTAGGTATATTCATAGTTGTGAAACATGGATTATCACAATTTATAGGATTTACATAGAAAGGGATGTCACTAAATAGGTTTATGTTCCATCCTTATGGTGTAGTCTCATTATACTATTAATCCACAATTTCTTTTGGATTGCATGAAAAACAACATAACTTCAAGGCCTAATTTAAAATCAAATAAATAAAAACTAATCTTACAACTCAATAAATTTTATAACAATATATAGCATGTATACCTAGACCTAGACCTATACCTAGGCCTAGGCCTAGACCTTGCCTTGCCTTGCCATGTCTAGCTTTTCTTAGTCTTGTCATGTATTTCATTGGCTTGCCTTGCATTTCCTTTCCTTGCATTGCCATACCTAGACCTAGACATTGCCTTGTCATGCATTGTCTTGCCATGGTCTAGGTCATGGTATAGGTCATGGTAATGGTGTAGGTCTAGGTCTTAGTCTAGGTGTAGGTGTTGGTCTTAGTCTAGGTCTAAGTCTAGGTCATGGTTTAGGTCTAGGTCTAGGTCTAGGACTATGTCATGGTCATGGTTTAGTTATAGGTTTATTGATAACATGTCCCTGAATGGCTTGAGGAGGCGAAACAAATTTACCAACTTAATGAGAACTATGACCTCAAAACGAGAACTCTAGCCCTTAAAACCCATATTTTTGCATAGAAAACATGAAAATCAACCCCCAAATAAAAAAGTGGTGCTATCGGTAGCACCATTTTTTGTAACCAGGTCAAAATTACAAATTGTTTCAAGCATGGGATTAAATGATCAAATGGTTGCTCAAAAAAACTTTAAAATCAACCCCCAAATCAAAAAGTGGTGCCACTGGTAGCACCATTTTTTGTAATCGAGTCAAAATTACAACTTTTTTCAAGCATGGGATTAACGAATCAAATAGTTGCTCAAAAAAACTTTAAAATCAACTTCAAAATCAAAAAGTGATGCTATGGGTAGCACCAGTTTTTCTAACTGGGTCAAAATTACAACTTTTTTCAAGCATGGCCTTAAAACATAAAATACTTGCTTAGAAAAACCTTAAAATCAACACCTAAATAAAAATGTGATGCTATCTAAAGCAAAACGTTTTTTTTCTAAATGTTAAAATTGCAGCTAATTACGAACTAGTTGAAACTATGGCCTTTCCCTACACAAATAAAAAACCTAAAATTGGATCCTAAATGGTCACTAGAAAATTTTCTTACTAAGTTTTTTTTTTCTTAAATTGACCTTAAAAAATAAATAAAGAGAAAGGAGAAAATCTTCACAATATATATATTTTTAATGAATACAATAACACATTTAAAAAATATATTCAAAAAAAAAAATGATGAAAAACAAAGAAAAACTAAAAAGAAATGAAAAAATTTAAAAAAAATAAAAATAAAATAAAAATAAAAATAAAGAAATCGTCAAAAAAAAGAAAAAGAAAACTAAAAAAAACAAAATTCAATAAAATATTAAAAAAAAAAAATCTAAAATAAAAAAATATTTGACAAAAATACTAATATTGCCTTAGCTAATTTTTATTTTTTTGAAAATAAAATTAAAACACGAAATATCTTTTACAAATTAAAAAAAATAAAATAAATCTTTCTATTACATGTAACTATATAAGTTATATAGTTACATATGTTGTAACTATATAAGTTATATAGTTACATATAATATACAATTTTTATTTTTTTTTAAGATATTTATGAATGTTTTTTTGTTTAAATTTTATTTTTTAAGTTTTTTTATTTAAATTTTAATTCTTTGTTGTTGTAATTTTAAGGTTTTTTAACGTATTTTTGTTAATTTTTCTTTTTTTTTGTACTAAAATTTTTATTTTAGGTTTTTTAAATTCGGGTTTTTGTGTATATGTTTTTAATTTTTTGGGGTTTTTTTTCACCTTTTAAAAGTTTTTTTGGCTATAATTTTTTTTTTTTACCTTTTTCTTAATTTTTTCTCATTTTCTCTTACTTTATATATACATTTTTAATTTTATGGTTTTTTTTCCTCTTTAGTTTTTTAGTGTTGGCACAGGGGCAGACCCAGAGTTCAACGCTTCAACAACACACCAACAAAACCCTAACTACTGGCCCTTTCGGCAACACCTGCGAAGCAGATGAAGTCTCACCCGAGGTAGAGGCGGGTGGTTGCAGGACTCTAATGTCTTCAACCTTAGCTGGGACACAGATCTGTGATTACAATACTCTAACAAAGCACTTAACAGTTAAAATTCGTCAGTAATTAACCCTTATTCACATCATAGATCCAAACCCTAATTACATAGCAACGTAGTATTCAACAAGATCTAAGACATTCGAGCACTAAACACATCACAATAAATCAGATCTAGTACTTATTTACATCACCAAGCACTAAGTTATTAGATTAGATGCATCATACATAAAGATATCAACACTAAGCATAAATCACATCACTAACATACAACATAATGCACAAAGCGACCATAACACATGATATACGTGGTTCACCCCTAGCCTAGGGCTACATCCACCAACTCTTCGTCTTATTTATTATCTTCTGTCAATCTCCTTACATGCACAAAGCCTCAGAACCCACTCCGCATAGGATAGGAGATCTGTACGCACCTCGCTAGATCCTCCTTCCTTGAGCTAGGTTTAAGCACAAAGCCTTCTTACTGTCTATACATAATATTATTACAATCACTTGCACTTAGCTTTGCAAGTTCTTAACACATAGCATGCATAAAGCATCCACAACTATTTGCACTTAGCGCATTGGCCTCTTTACCCTTAACACCGCCTAGATATCTATTTATACATTACAAAAGAGGCCTAAGCATGGGTAAACCCATGGGTCGACATCCCCATACCTGTTACATAAGCCCAAAACCCAAAAATCCCTAACAAGGGGGCCGAGATCCCGCGATCTTCTCTTTGAATTTCACTCCACCTTTGACATCCTGTCGAAGTCCCAAAAAGGGGTCAAAAGTGACCAAGGATCTTCAAAACTTGGTCAAGGGCCAACAACCCCCCAACACTCACCCGTGACTCGTCCCGAGTCACTCTGATCTGGGTAGTTCTGCCTCAAAATCCTCGAGCCTGGATCGAGCTGCTTCTACTTGTTGCTTCGTCAAGGCCTCCTACTTAGAAAACTCTTGAATAAATGCCTCATTCATAGGTCCCTCTAAGTGCTATTCTACTGAAGTGACTACTTGTTCTAGCTCTGCTCCTCGGCCTTCAATCTCCTCAAACAGTTGGTAAGCTTTGTCCTGGACTGGTTGGAGCCTCTGAGTCACTTCCATGACTTTTCTCTGTATGGTATGGACCTGTTGCTAAGTAGTGCGTTGTTCCTGGGATCTTTTCATTCTCTCAACTGCTGACAGGAGCTTCAACTGCGTTTGTACTTTTGCCGCTTGTTGCTTTGCTTCCTGGAGATGTGACTCCAGTGTCTTCAGTTCAGGATCCTCAGTAAGTCGCTCATAATTTTTCACACTTCTACTTCTAAGTTGTTTACATTCCAAAGCTAATTCTCTGATCCTCTCAATTGCGCTCCAGGCAGTGGCTTCTCTTTGGTCTCGCACGTCCTGTGGAGTACTTGGTACTGTTTGTATCTCTAGATCTGCTATTCTCTATTGGATTTTCCAGATGGCTTCAGCAAGCTTCACTACTTGATGCTCCACTGGGTCTTCCTCCTTTTTCTCTAAGCCCGTCACAGAGCGAAGTGCTCCGCTGACTGCTTCTTTTACTCCAACCTACTCCACGAGAAGAAGTTCCTTCTCTTGCTGGATCTGTGCTTTCTCCTCTTCAAACTTTGTTTGTAGGGCATCCTTTTCCTGCTGCGCAACTCGACGTTGCTCTATCACTTCCTCTTGTGCTTTCTTCAGGGCCACTGTGGCCTGTTCTGTTTCTTCCTGTGCATGACGAAGGCGAGCTTCGGTCGCATCGGATAATCTACAGAGTTGGGTAGGCTCATCTCTCAACTTTGTTTCTTATGATGGTGGGGGTGCAGTGGACATTGTGCGACTGGAGTGAAGGGCCTGCTGTACCCCTCGTAGTTATGTTTCAATTATTTCATACATGGTCTCTTGCTTAGCTTCATTTATCTGCAAAGGATCTTCCGAGGCATCTGATATAGCTGCAATGATGAAGTCGAAGTCATCGAGCGTTAGCACAGTCTGCAACTTGGTCTTACTAGCTTTTGACTTCTTCCACGATGTGGGTTTTGTGGGAGAAACCTTTCTTTTGTTAGATGACTCTGCAACATCAGGGGGATTCTGTGGTGGTGTTACTTCACCTTTCTTCTACGGATCTTATTTTCCATTTTTCTCATCTTTGTCTACTTCGTCATCACCTCCTCCGCTAGGTGATTCTGAAGCAGTCTCTTCAGATGTGCTGTTCAACTTCTGTACCTCTTCTGTCTTCTTCCTTCTTCTACTTCCAGGTGTATCGTACCCTTCGCGAGTGATCATTGGGCTTCCGATTAGTTTAGGGTCAGATAGTTATGTGGGGTTAACAGGGATAAGGAGCTCTGCAGGCCATTCCTTATTTATTTCTTCTAGGTCCTCCTCTGTGAGTTTGTAATAACTCTGTAGTACTTCTTTGTGTTCGTCTCCATGCGTAGTGATATAGATAAAATGTCTGTCTATGTGGAACTTCACAAGTGGCTTGAACCTGTGCAGGGTGTTCAACGTCATACGAGGGACAAATTCAATAGCCCTCTTTAACTGCAGGTAGTAGGTGTGGAACACTGCGTTTGACTGCCATTGTTTTCTCATATCGCTCGAATACTAGAGCGTTGTGAACTACGCGACTAAGGGTTCAGATGGCTCTATTTCAGGTAAGTCGCACCTTCCAGCATCTCCCAAGCTATGAACGCGATGAGGATCATCAACCAACTAAAATGGAACTCATAACCTTGATCCTGAGCTTTGCGACAATCTTGGTCTAGTTGGTTAACTAAGTACTTTTCTCAGTTCATTTGTAGCCCCTCCACGCATTTTCTTGCGAGGTCAACAACAAATCCCGTGACTTGTGTGGGTCTGTTCTTTCTTACTAGCTTACAAGCAATCAATTGGAAAGTGAGGCGCACTGCGCCATTATGGATGGAGGCTACCTTGTAGCCTTGCTTCCCCTTCTCCACATCACCATATGTATATTTAATCTTCTATGCCAGGGCGCGGTCTGCAACCTTTCATGGGTAAAAGTCTTGCGGGTCTGGTCCTTGCATGCTCAATCCGGTGATTCGATGGATCAATGCTGGATCGACGATGATGCGTCTATCTAGCCACAAATAACCACCATGGAAGCTCAACAGAAGGATCTTAACACACACATTAACCTCCTAGTTTCTTCCAAAATGGGGTATCTTCATTACGTTCAAGATGGTGGATTGTGCGAGGTCCATAGTCCATGGTTGGGGAATTATCCTCGACTTATTCCCTTCATCCTAGTCAAATAGCTATGAGGTGCTAGCATGCTAAAGTTCTTACAGTCTCCCAAGTTGAAGTCGTTGATCTTCAATGTCATGGTCTTACCAAGCTGTGGCTTGCATGTGCGTATCCCCTTCAGGAGGTACGCAGTAACCAAGGTGTAGTAGAAGTCCCTGGGGACACTGTCATGATTCAACGTGTTGGCCAGAGGTAGGATGTAGTTGGGTAGGATGGATGGGATTAACTTTACGTTTTCCAAGTCATCTCGATGTTTGGTTCTTTTCTTGGCCGTAGCTCAGGAAGGTTTGTATCCGCGAGCATTCAACGGGGAGGCTTGCACTCCTCTCGTCGATGAAGATTTAATTCCAACGGACATCACCTTCTTAGCCATAAGTTTGATTAGAACTTCTTCAACATACTTTTCTACGGTGCTAAGTACGTTCGACATGCACGCTCGAGATCGGAAAACTCAGGTTGATCAACAAATGCTCAATGCAATGGAACAAGTGGCGAAGTCTCAGTAAACTCAGTGTGACAATAATGAGTTTTCTTGGATACAATTCACGAAAGTTTTCTTGATGCAACAATCGATGGAATAAGTAGACAACTATGTAACGAATCCCTCCAATGGACAAGAAGACTTCATCAATGCAGTTCTTTCCATTACGGTGTGGTTTCAATGGTCCGATGACGAGCTTTTTGATCATAACTATTGTTCTAACCGTTCAAGAACGTCAATCTAACAATTATAATGCCTCCAACGGTCATATTTCTCTGCCATGGTGAAGTGCCAATCTGAGCTGCTATGATATTTTGGCGAAGTTTGAATTCTGGAGACCTTCCTTCTACGAAGTCTTCTTTGGAACTTCCTGTAATTTCTCCAACTTTGCTTTCTTCTTGCTAAGCTTTCTAGCCTTCTTCCCTGTGATCTGTGTCTCAGTATTCCTCTTTCCATTCTGATTCTTATCTTCTCTTGGCATAGTAACTTCGCGTTATTGGTGGTATTTCCTAAGGTTCAAGGTAAATATTTCTTCTCTGTCTAGGGTAGGTGTTCTACTCTCCTGTACAGACAGATGTTTCAAATCTTCTTTTGTTCTTTCAACTTCAACATCCAGATTTCTGGTCCTCAGTAGCTTCGACTGGGTTTCTTGTTCTTCCAGTAAGTGTGCTATTCTCTTAGCCATGAAGTCTCTTAGGTCTTTCTTTTTCTGTTCTAGAGTTTCCTCTTCTTTTCTTCGGATCTGATCTTTCGCAATCCAGGTTTTTTCTAGTAACATAGCGAATGGGGCATTGTTCTCAACAAATTTAACAACCTCAAATTCTTCCTCTGTCGAAGTTCCATGAGCAGTCATAGATGTCTGGGTAAGTCTTCCACATAGGGTTATCAACTTTCCTCTAAATAATCCTATTCCTCCCAATGAAAGAATCATAGCAGGCTTTCCCAAAATTTCCCAGGTTCTTTCTGTCATGATATTCACTTGTGTTTCCTCATCCAGAACGCAGTCTATGTCGAAGTCTCCTATTCTTGTTTCGATGCACTCTTTCTCTTTGAATATCTATGATAAGTTTATATCTCTGTGGTCATTCAAGGTTTCTTTCATTTGTAGTAATACAATCTCTAATTCTTTCTGGGGTTCTGCCATGGTCTCAGTTTTTTGGTCTTCCTCAGGGTGTTCTTGTCTCATATTCATTCTTTCAACCTTAGCAATCATTCTAGGGCAATCCAGAACTTCATGGTCCATAGCTTTACAACAAATACAACTAGGTCTTCTACTAGGGCATTCCTTAGCAAGGTGTCCCAGCCTTCTGCAACTGTAACAAAGAGTTAATCCTCTCTTTCTCTTAAATGATCCCCAACCTTTCTTGTACTATGCACTAGGATCATGGTAGCTAACCTGCAAAAAATTATTCCTAGGATCCTACATCCATTTTTCAGTCCAAACTTTCTTTCTATGCATAGGAATAACATATCTTTCATTATTTCTATCAGATCTACTCATATCAAAGATTCTTTCTTTTAGTTGTGCCTTATTTTTCAGACTAGGACAAAATTTATCAAACATACATAGATTCATACTTTCGAAACAAAAATTTCCACTTATCTTACCTTTCTCAGAGCACAAAGCTTCCATATTGACCTCTTTTTGAGAAAAAATTTCACTGATCTTACCTCCTTTTCTTCAGATCTGATTCCTTTCTTAGCACAGAGCTTCACAATCAAGTAGAATACTGTGCACTT
Source organism: Picea engelmannii (assembly GCA_009831015.1). Lineage (NCBI taxonomy): Eukaryota > Viridiplantae > Streptophyta > Pinopsida > Pinales > Pinaceae > Picea > Picea engelmannii. The sequence continues at coordinate 813,560 of ML778207.1, forward strand.
AAAGCAACATATATACATACATATCTTTCTTTCTTTTCCTTAGTTCCCAACAATCACAGTTTCAGGTCTCGGCAACGAAACCATTTGTTGGAACAGGGGCAGAACCAGGGTTCAACGCTTCAAGAACGCACCAACAAAACCCTAACTACCGACCCTTTCGACAACACTTGTGAAGCAGATGAAGTCTCACTAGAGGTAGAGGCAGGGGTGGTTGCAGGACTCCAGTGTCTACAACCTTAGCTGGGACACATATATGTGATTACAATACTCTAACAAAGAATTTAGCAGTCAATATTCATCAGTAGTTAACCCTTATTCACATCGCAGATCCAAACCCTAATTACAGAGCAGTGCAATATTCAACAAGATCTAACACATTCGAGCACTAAGCACATCACAATAGATCATATCCGGTACTCATTTACATCACCAAGCACTAAGCTATTAGATAAGATGCATCATACATAAAGATATCAACACTAAGCATACATCACATCACTAACATACAACATAATGCACAAAGCGACCATAACACAGGATATACGTGGTTCACCCACAGCCTGGGGCTACGTCCACCAACTCTTCATCTTCTTTATTATCTTCTGTCAATATCCTTACATGCATAAAGCCTCAGAACCCACTCCGCATAGGACAAGAGATTTGCACGCACCTTACCAGATCCTCCTTCCTCGAGCTAGGTTTAAGCACAAAGCCTTCTTACTGCCTATACACAATCGTCTTACAATCACTTGCACTTAGCTTTGCAAGTTCTTAACACATAACATTCACAACTATTCACACTTAGCACATTGGCCTCTCTACCCTTAGCACCACCTAGATATCTATTTATACATTACAAAATAGGCCTAAGCATGGGTAAACCCATGGGTCGACATCCCCATACCCGTTACATAAGCCCAAAACCCAAAAATCCCTAAACAAGGGGGCCAAGATCCCGCGATCTTCGCTTCGACTTTCTCTCCACCTTCGACATCTTGTCGAAGTCCCAAAAAGGAGTCAAAAGTGACCAAGGATCTTCAAAACTTGGTCAAGGGCCAACATTTAGGTTTTTCAAATTGGATCCTAAATGGTCATTTGAAAATTTATTTACTAACTTTTTTTTTTCCCTTAAATTGACCTTAAAAAATAAATAAAGAGAAAAGAGAAAATCTTCACAATATA
>ML778207.1:830961-841647 GCA_009831015.1 Picea engelmannii
GAGAGAGAGAGAGAGAGAGAGAGAGAGAGAGAGAGAGAGAGAGAGATAACAAATATGATATAGGAGTGTGTGCATGTTCTTAGGAACACATGCATGTTCCTATAGCTCGTGTGTGATATTAGGAACATGTGCATGTTCCTAGAGAACATGTGCATGTTCCTAGAGAACATGTGCGTTGTTAAGAACACATGAATGTTCATTTGAATTCAATTTTTTTTGGGTGGGATTGACAATGTGTATGATGACTTGGTTGCCTCGAATACAGGTTCAGGATGAAAAATCTAGTGGTTCAGTCTACAAATTGATAAAAACCTCCATTTTTTTGAATACCTCTCTCTATATCTTCTTCTTTGACATTATGTTTCTATAGGATAAACAATTCAGTTGTTGATGAAACTACATACATAGATATAGTAGGCTACGTAGATTCCAAATATATAGTTTTTTTTTGAATTAATATTTTTTTACTACTTTTAATCTATTTTTGTCTTCGCATATATCAAAATCCTAGAATTCACACCTCTCTTATTTCTACTATAATTGTTTGTTGGCTTAACCATTTCTTGAATGAGTTATATGCTGCACTAGAGGAGACCGATATCTACGATCTAAAAATAAATAAATTCTTCTGATCATGTTAAGACCCTCTTAGCATGCACAAACAAAAGGCATTGTATTTTCAAGGATATATTGAATTTGATAATATATATATATATATATATATATTATAAATTTCCAAAAAATACACCGCACTAGAACAATGGGTAAAACTGTATTTTTGTATTTTTGGTAAAACTATATTTTGGTAAAATTCTAATACATCCCATTATCATCATCCAATCAAACTCCAAAACCACCTTTATTAGAAGAGTTAATTCGAAGGAATATATGGTAAAACTATATTTTGGTAAAATTCTAATACATCCCATTATCATCATCCAATCAAACTCCAAAACCACCTGTATTAGAAGAGTTAATTTGAAGGATTATTAGTTGAATTCAAAGGATTGTTAGTTGAATTTGTTGTGCACCAACTATAGCATATATATACTTCCCTTATTTATGGAATTAGTCTGTATATCTCATTTTTAAATATAACTGGTGTGATCTTCATCAATACTCCTATCATTACTCACTCCTATTCTTTCCTCTGCTCCTATTCTAAAGAAGACACTAACTTTAACACACACTGGTTTTTTTTTTGATATTTCTATGATATGAGTGGTTATTAAAATTGCTCGAAAAATCTACAGTATCCAACCATATTTGATTTTTATTTTTCATCACAAATCTTATCCAAATTATTTTCCATCCATGCATCCAGATTTTCCATCCATGTAAAACTGTGATTAGTAATTCTCATCCCAAACCTTACCCTAATTAATTGTGATCCATGCACACATCATGTATATTTTTCATCCATGAAAATGTGTGCAGGACTTATTCATCTACATTTCATTCAGTAAATCTAATCAACTATTTTTCTAAATTTTATGTTAAAAAAAGATGTTTCAGAGGATGATGTGGCACTATTTTGGCCACACAAAATGAGCATTTATTTGCAATAAACACTTAAATCGTGTCATGAAATCAATGCAAAAAATTTAAGGTGGTCTTTATGCACAGTTAGTTTGTAACATGACATCTTTTATCAAAATTGTTATCAAATCTTTTTATTCCTGTCCCAAAAGAGACATGATAGATGACTACAAAGAGTACAATGATAAAGGAAATGATCAGTGGTACAAACAAACAAATTGAACAATGAGTTTTTATTCTGTGCAAACAAACAAATAACACAATGATAAAGAAATTGATCAGTCATACAAACAAACAAGATTACAATGTTACAAGGATTGAAATATTACACTGTTGATACATATGAAAAGGTTTTAAAAGTTGAGTCTCCACTTAAAAAAATGCTATATAAAGCTTAGGATTCACCAATACAAGAATGCTAGCATAAGCTTCATCTTGCTCAATTTCAATATAGTCCTTTCTCTTTAAATACTGCAAGAATAAGCAAGTGGATACAATTCTATATCATGCACAGTGGAATTAAAAATATATTGTTAATTTAAAATCAAGTGAACAATGAAAATTTACAACATACAACACTCGAACAAAATCATATCTTGTTTTTTTAAGAGGCTAAGGAGCACTAGCTACTAGTATTTCAAAGAACATTCTACCAACTTCCTTCTTAGTACTTTTTCTAAGCACTCGATCTAAATTTAACTTTTATCTAGCCTGATGAGTATCCAACTTCTGATATGTTGTTTTCAGGTACTGTGCCACATCCCTGCATGGGATTTCATGCAGGTGAAAATGATTTAATATTACAAACAAAACATACAAGAATTCTCTCAAGCACTTAAGACCAGTAATACCATAAGAGATAAAACAAACAAACCTTGTCCTCATTGACAAATCGTTAGTATCTTTTGGAGAGCCTTTTTGCACATACTCCAATGCTTGCAACAACAAAAATTGAAATAAAAATATAAAAGTGAAATGTCCTTTTATTAAAGTTAAGAAATGTGAAACATGTATACCAATGTTAAATTTTTTCACCATGTCTACCAGTGGACTGTGACTTGGACACGGGGACCCAGCCCTATGGCCAAGTCGTTGGTGTGCCCACGGCTTGGCCACAGGACTGGGCCACCGCGGCTAAGTCACATTCCATTACTGTGACTTGGCCACGGGGGCCCAACCCTATGGCCAAGCCGTGGGCACGCCAACGACTTGGCACCAGGGCTGGGTCCCCGCCACCAAGTCACAGTACTGGACTGTGACTTGGTCGCAGGGGCCTAGCCCTGTGGCCAAGCCATGGGAACGCCAATGGCTTGGCCATAGGGATGCTCCCCCGTGGCCAAGTCACAGTCCACGGGACTGTGACTTAAGAAATTTACTCCCTTATTTCTTTTGTTTATAATAATAAAATATTTTACAGTTTTTGTGTGGGAAATTTTATGAATAGAGACCAACAATACTGAATCGATGTTCCTTTACTACTATTATTTTTATGTGTGCTTACAAATGCACATTAATATTAGTAGATTATTAATAAATGCAAATTTTGGTTTGAAATACTTTGATTTAGTATTTTTAAACAATGTTTTCTGATCTTTGTTGGATTTGTTGTCATTTTATGAAAAATGACAGAATTAACAGAATTAAATCTGAATTAAATATGACAGAAATAGAACATAATTAACATAATTAATTATGTTAATTATGTTCATGATTGGTATGTTAATTCTGTTCATGGTTGGTATGTTATTTTCTTAACTGTATGCATTTTGTGTTGTTTTCTTATCCAAATAGTAAATTAAATCTTAATTTTAAAACAAAACATTGCATATAATTGATTTTAGAAACTATGGTATGATCTATTGTGACAATGTTTTATAATGTAATATATATATGACACTTAACAAGTCCTCCCCATATGTCCATCTATAAAGGACATGCACATATATATGACTTTGTGACATTTATAAGAATGAATATAGGAATGTTGTTTATTTCTTTTGTTTATAATAATAAAATATTTTACAGTTTTTGTGTGGGAAATTTTATGAATAGAGACCAACAATATTGAATCGATGTTCCTTTACTACTGTTATTTTTATGTGTGCTTATAAATGCACATTAATATTAGTAGATTATTAATAAATGAAAATTTTGATTTGAAATACTTTGAATTGGTATGTTTAAACAATGTTTTCTGATCTTTGTTGGATTTGTTGTCATTGTATGAAAAATGACAGAATTAAATCTAAATTAAATATGACAGAAATAGAATAGAATTAACATAATTAATTCTGTTAATTCTCTTCATGATTGGTATGTTAATTTTGTTCATGGTTGGTATGTTATTTTCTTAACTTCATGCATTTTATGTTGTTTTCTTATCCAAATAGTAAATCAAAGCTTAATTTTAAAATAAAACATTGTATATAATTGATTTTAGAAACTATGGTATGATCTATTGAGACAAATTTTTATAGTGTAATATATATGACACTTAACAAGTCCTCCCCATATGTCCATCTATAAAGGACATGCACCTATATATGACTTTGTGACATCTATAAGAATGAATATAGAAATGTATTAACATCCTAGTGTGACCATATTTGTTTACCTATTTATAAATAGTTCTAGGTAAATGAAACATAGGATAGTTATTAAAATGGGTATATAAATATGAAGTTAATGAAGAAAGGTTATAATAAACACCATTTATTTTTATATAAGAATTTGTTTTAGTATTTTTTGGAATTTTAGATAAATAATAAATGATGTAAGTATTAAAGTTTTAAAATTTCAAACTAATTCAATATAAGGAAGGTAAATTTTCATCAATTTTGTGATAATTAAGACTCATTCAATGGCATCTTATTCAAAATATATATCCCATTAAAACTCACATTACTATGTTTACAATAGGTTATGATGCACTTACATTTGAAATTATTGTCATGATTGCTCTCAATCAACGTGAATTTCCACCTTATAGGACTATATTTTATCTAGATTTCTAACTCCAACCAAGCCTCACAAATATTACATTTGCTCCATTTGCTCCACCTCATCTTAATATAACTTAATATTGAAGACAATTTAAAAATTATTTGTTTATATGTTCAAATTATACTCACAAACAATAAATTTATAAACAATATGGATTTACTTAAAAATGGGAATTTGATATAAAGACATTAATAAAAAAATTATAAACAATATGGATTTAGTTAATTTGATATAGACATTTAATAATCAAATATTAAGTTTTTAAAATTTGATATAGAAATTTAACAATCAAAAGAATAGAGTAAGAATTTAAGTGATTAGTCTGTGCCTGAGCAGTTGGCCAAGAGCCGAATCTACTGTCTTTCACTCAGGTGTTAAAGACTTAGATTCAAATGCCCTACTTTTATGTGCATAGATAATCTCTTATTAAAATTGGTCATGAGTTGGTTGTGGGGGGCCAACCCTATGGCCAAGCCGTGGGCATGCACATGGCTTGGCCACATGGATGGATCCCTGCGGCCAACTCACAGTCATTTCAAACGTTTCGTATTTTATAAAAATTTCAAACTGTCCAACTTTTTATTTCAAATGTTTTGTATTTTATAAAAATTTCAAATCTTTAGGAATTCAATTTATAAATCCATTTTTACATATGTAATATTAGAGTATAATAAACCAGTTGAAAATACCATTTAAAAAAAATCCTCCTGCACCCCTGCGCAAACCCTAGCCTGACACCTGGGGTATTCCATGGCCGCCTCTGGAGGTGGGGAGGGCTGCGCCCCTCCCTCTCCCAACTCGGCCTTCCGCAAGCTTCTGATTGCCAATGGTAAGAAGCTCCCTGCAGTAGCCCCGCCCAGCTTCGTTAAGCGCCTGGAGTCAATCCCTGAAATAGATCTCCCTCCAGAAAACCCCATGCGAGTTTCGATTTCCTTGGTAGAACGTGGACTAGTTGGACAGTTCATGGGGCTCTGGCCCTCCATCAAAACCACTGACAACTGGATCCAAAGGAACTAGATCCCTCTGATCCAAAGTAGTGTTACTTGCTACATGGTTGGAAGAGGCTATTACATCTTTGAGTTCATCTTAGAAGCATATCGGGACCTGATTTTCAGAAACAGACCCTATTTCATGGGAACTCAAGGGCTCTATCTGAATCGTTGGAACCCTAGTTTCGATCCGGAATCGGAAGTCCCAAAGGAGGTGTCGGTTTGGGTTAGACTCCCAAACCTTCCAATTCACTGTTGGAACACTTCATCGCTTCAAGCAATCAGTAATGGTCCTGGACATTACATTGATAAAGCAGATCCAAAGGATCAATACTCTTGTGCCCGCATCTGCGTGGAAGTTAACCTTGAAGTTGGTCTACCAGAAGCAATCAAACTAAGGGTAGGAGAATGGAAACATTTTCAAAAGCTTGACTACGAGCAACTTCCGTTCAAATGCAGAGGCTACCATGAATATGGTCATTTCCAGAGAAATTGTCCAAATGATCTCAACAAGGACAAAGAGGCAAGCGAAGGATGGAAACAGGTGAGAAGAGGTAGGCCCTCTACAAAAAAAAGCACAAGAGCTGACAAATCGAGCTAGCTGCAGTCTAAGGATCAAGAAGCAAACGATGAAGCAAGGAACAGTGCTCAGGTAATCAACTCCGAAAAAGGAAAGGAAGCAACTAAAAAGGAATCTCGGCCAAGCATTGAGGCGAACCAGGTCCCGAGGTCCCCCATTTCTGAGCCAACAGAACTAACAATGCAAGTGAGAAGGAAGGAGCAGGGTCCAAGTTCAAAAGGAAATGGAAAAGAACTAGAGGTTGAGGAAGGTGAGGTATACTCGGACAACAGCACCGAGGAAGATAACGATATAGACATTACCCCCCAAAAGCCAAACAGCGGCAGGAAAACACAAAAAACAGAAAGGGAAAAGGAGACTTACAAGGACGTTCTGAACGGATCACAACCAACCATCAAATAGTTGATCAACATTAGGCAGACCAGGAAAAAATCGAAGGACCCCCAAGGAGGGCTTACCTCCCCCTCAAGTAATCAATGAAATTCATTTCTTGGAATTGCAGGGGCTTTGGCAGCAAGATAAAAGAAGAGGCGTTAAAAGACATTATTAAAACCTCAAAAGCTGAGATCCTTCTCATTCAATAAACCAAAATGGATGGACAAGATTTCATTAGGAAACTGAAAGAAAGATGGAATATATGTAAAGGAATTGTTGAAAGTGAAAGGGGCGCCTCGGGCGGCCTGGGCACACTCTGGAACTCAAATAAATATGACCTAGTCAAGTCGGAAACATGCAAGCATTGGATCTTCACCAACCTCCTCCACCTGGAAATAGGTTGTCAGGTAAGACTATTCAATCTCTATGTTTCTGTATTGTTAGAAGATAAAAAAATTTGTTGGGAAACGTTAAAAGACTTTTTGCAGCGGCATGATTTGGACAACATCATCTTGGGGGGGACCTTAACATAACTCTCGCAACTTCAGAGAAAAAAGGAGGCACACTTGTCCGCGACCTGGCAAGGGAATGGGTAGAGGACCTTATGCCTTCCTGGGAACTGGAGGATATAAAGCCTACTAAAGGGAAGTACTCCTGGACTAACAAAAGGGTGGGACCGGGGCATATCGCAACAAGGCTAGATAGATTCCTAGTCCAAAGTTCCTTTTTAATGTTGGGACTCCTTCTCACATAGACATTCTCCCGCATATCATTTCAGATCACAAGCTTGTCACCCTATATCTGTCTCCAGAAAACAACAATGGTCCAATCCCCTTCCGATTCAATCCAAAATGGATCCAGGAGGAGAGCTACCCAGCCCTGGTAGCCAGAATCTGGAATGGCTTAGTTAAAGTCTCTCCATTCTTTGTGTGGGAAGAAAATATAGGGAAGCTAAAGATGGCCTTAAGACTCTGGGAAAAAACACTCTCTAATCCAGCAGTAGATTGACAAGCAGCACAAAGGGAGCTCGAAAATCACCAGACCCAAATGGAGGACTCAAGAATCACTCAAGATACCCTGTAGCAAGAGTTAAAGATGCAAAAAAATTAGCACCAAGCCTGCAGAGAAGAAGAGAAATACTGGCAGCAAAAATCTAGATGTCTCTGGCTGGAAGTTGGGGATAAGAACACAAAGTTTTTCCACAAGCAAGTAGAAGCTCGAAAGAAATTCCAAAGGGTAACGGAAATCCACACACAGGGCCAGACCATCACGGATTTCGAAGGTATCAAACGGGCAGCTGCGCAAACATTTGAAACTCTCTATACAGAAACCCAGGTAGAGGCAGTTGTCCCTTATGCATACCCTTTGAATCTGATTCTGAACTGCGTTCAGGAAGAGGCAAACAATAAACTAACCATAGAAGTGGATCAACAAGAAATTAAAGAGGCTCTAGATCAGCTGCACCCAGACAAAGCCCCTGGCCCGGAAGGCTTCACAGCCAGATTCTACCAGAACAACGGGGACGTCATCAAATCAGACCTCACCAAGCTTATCCGGAAATCTCAAATCTGTGCAAGAATTGGAGGAGGAACAAAATCGTCCTTTCTGGCGTTGATCCCAAAAGAAAGAGGAGTGACCAGCTTTGACAGGTTTTGTCCAATCTCCCTGTGTAACACTAGCTACAAAATCCTTACCAAGATCATAGCTAATAGATTAAAAAACATCCTCCCTGTCATAATTCCAGAAAATCAAGGCGACTTCATCAAAGTAAGGCATATTATGGACAATATCATCATGGTCCAAGAGGCTTTGCACTTGAGTATACGTCAAAAGGATAAAGGCATGATAGTAAAACTAGATCTTGCAAATGTGTTTGACAGGGTGAGACATGATTTTTTGTTTCAGGTAATGGGGAAAATGGGGTTTGTGCTCCCCTTTATAAAGTGGATCAAAGATTGTATAGCTTCCCCTTGGATCTCCCCTTTAGTCAATGGAAGAGCTACTCACTTCTTCCAAGCATCCAGAGGCCTTAGACAAGGCTATCCCCTTTCCCCTCTTCTCTACACCATTCAAGCTTCTGTTTTAAGTCTTCAGCTCGATAATGCTCAAACGCAACAAAGTCTGTCCGGTCTTCGTATCGAAAATGGGGTAAAGGATATCAATCATGCCCAGTTCACAGATGACACGTTGCTACTTGGAGGTGCGAGTACAATGATAGCAAAAAAAATCAAAAAGGAGTTGGACACATATACAGAAACCTCTGGCAGCGTGATCAGCCTAAATAAAAGCAAAATCTATGGATGGAACATCAACCCAAGGAAAATGCTTGAAATTTCAAGAGTCCTAGGAATGGAAGGAAGCACCAGCTGGGATGATTTTAACTATCTGGGAGTCCCAATCTTCAAATCCGCCTCTAAAGCAAATCATTGGAACCAGCTGATAGAAAGAATTAAAAACAAAATCAACTCCTGGGGAGCCAACTGGTTAAACTTGGCAAGAAAAATAGTACTAATCAAAGTTGTGCTAGCCAGCATTCCAATTTATCAATGCTCCATCACTCTGGCTCCAAAGGAAGTTATTCAAAAGATAGAAATGATGATTAGGTGGTTCCTTTGGGAAGGAGGGAAGCAAACGGGAAGGAAGCTGCACCTCATAAGCTGGGGGAAAGTCACCAAACCTTTTTTGGAAGGAGGCCTCCAGCTCAGAAATCTCCAGACACAAAATTTAGCATTGGGGGACAAAATTTTATGGAACACAATAACAGGGAAGCCCACCTGGTGCAAAAGAGCACTCTGGAAGAAATACTTTAGAGGCCCAAGGAAGAATTGTCTAGCAAAACCTCCAAAAGTGGGAAAAGGCTCCCCTATCTTCTCTCTTTGCCAAAAAGATTTACACTCCTTTCAAGGCCATTTAACCTGGATTCCAGGGAATGGGAAAGAGATCAATATCTAGGAAGACTCGGTCCTGGGAGAAGCCCCGCTCTCAGAGCTCCAGGATCTCGAGCGACTCAGGGACTGGATGCAAGCTCATAATATTAAAAGCCTCTGGGACATTTCTTGTTGGGGAAATGATGAGAAGCGCTCCTGGTTAAGGTGGGAAATTACAAACCTACCCCAAGCACTTGAGAAAGACTGGACCACGCTTAAGAGAAGGATGCAAGGAAAGACCCCACTACACGAAAAGAAAAAAGATCGGAGAGGATGGGGACATAAAGCTGGGCCTTACTCCATGACTTCTGGGTATAATCATTTCGCTGCAATACCCCATGTTCCTCCCAACCCAACGATCTGGAAAGCAGTCTGGAGTCTGAAGTCTATTTCGAAGATAGATATGTTTTACTGGACAATGGCACATAAGGGAATTATTTCAGGGGGAAATCTAAAACGAAGAGGCTAGGAAGGGCCCACTAGATGCCCTCTTTGTTGCAATGAGGAAGAACTGATGAATCACCTACTGTTGGAATGCCCTTTCTCCATGGAGGTCTAGATTTCTATCCTGGGTCTTGGAGTTCCGGCTCCCCCTATTCCAAAGGAAACTCACTCACTGCTATCAAGTTGGATATCCCTTTATCCCTTCAGGACGACTAAACAAGGATATCTTTTGGCCCTCTGGAAGTCGATCCCGAAATTCATCCTCTGGATGATATGGATTGAAAGAAATAACCGGATTTTTAGAGAAACTAAGAGGACCCTGGAACAAATAGTCTCAAAGATCAAGGCTCTTTTCATTGAAAGTATCCCTTACTTCATCAAGGCTTCAAATAATAATCCTCTAGCCAGAGATGAAGAAGAATGGCTGAGGCATCTAGGTATCCAAGCCCCTCCATCTCCTTACTCTCGTATGCCCCTCAATTGCAGCTAGGATCTTGCAAGATACCTGATATATAAAATATGCAGAACATAAATGAAATGCTAGAAATGACAGAATAAAAGTAAAATATCCAACATAATCTTCACAATACACATAAATGATATACGAAATAGCAACAAAAATAGCACTTTGAATCAGATAGCAATGTTCACAGGCCTCTTCGAGGGGGCAACCTCCAATCAAGTAACGTTCTGTTACAATAATCTCCAAGCTAGGGTTTTCATACCCTCGACTCTTATTTATACTAAATATGTCTATTAAGAGAAGCATCTAGAGGAAGATCCTTCTAGAAGCGGAAGCTTCTATTAGGTCTTCTTACATCCGCCTTAT
>ML778207.1:852470-864918 GCA_009831015.1 Picea engelmannii
TCTTAAAGAAATGTTCTAATACGTTTTTTTAGTGGATCCAACCATAGGGAACTTTTAATGAATCTTAAAGAAATGTTATAAGGAATATATATGTGGTCTTAGTGGATTGAACCATGTTCAAATATTATGCACATGTTATTGAGTTAATTTTGGGTAGTTATCCACTCAATGTTAGACTTGATTGTTTTCTATATTCTCAAAAGAGTGGAACAGTGTAAATGGATAAAGACATGTTAGAAGTTGAAATCATGTGTCTCAACACATGTTTATTGAACTATAATATTGTATGTGTGTTGGATATGTAGGAAGTGATAACACACACATATCCCACACATAGATGATAATAACAAGCGATGTTCCTTATGCATATTTTTAAAATGTTCACAACTTATCATGCATACAAATAAATAAAGTAAATCAAACTTCAAATAATCATCATTAAAGAAAGAATAATAATTCAACATTCATCCATCTTTAAAATTGAATTATTATAATTTAAACATGGTAGGAACTATGTGAGGAAACAAGGAATCACATATCGAATCCCAAATGTGATCCTCAATTGACTTAGAATTACCCCTCCTTTTATACCCTTAATTCCATCTCGCATCTCCCATCCCTTCCTTTGTTGAAATATGTTGGAGTTTTGAATATATTGATCTAACTCTAGATATAATCCAAATGTGAAAGAATCAAACCTTTCGACCTAACATCTCTAGTAGAAAACTAGTATAACACCAAGTCAACTAGTATAATCAAGTCAAGGTCCAATGGTACCAGTATAACAGAAGGTTTGTTACTAGAAAATACAGGTGTAAAAGTTTTTTCATTGATCCAATAAGGATCCAGAGAAGGTTAAGACAACTCAGAACACACAGAAGAAAATTAGAACGCTCAGAATGGCTTCAGCAGACGACAAAAGGGCAAAAATTCAAATTTCATAAAACTCAGTGAAAATGGCATAATCATGAAGAGCGCTTCACAAGATTTCTAACGGTGCAAATGGCTCATCAAACAGAGTTACGAATCAAAAGTTATAAGCGGTCAAAGTTCAGTCAAACTTAGTCAAACAAGCAAAAGTCAAAGTGACACGTGGAACCACTGCAAGGGTGACACATGGCACGACTGATTTGGAAAGATGACGTGGCATGGAAGACACATGGGCATGTTTGGTGATGACACATGTCAACTTCATTGGCAAATCATATTGTGACAAGTGGTAGTTTTGGTGGACCAGTTATATGGTGCCACATGGCCTAATCATGGACTGCCACGTGGCACCCCTCCAATGGTTGGAATATGCAAAAGATTATTTGACTCCCCAAGAGTCGAACTCATGACCTCCAAACAACCCTTGTGTGAAATATTGTTTAAATAATATTTAAGTTTAAACTTGAACTAAGGCGCCAAAGGGGAGGGGAGGGGCTAGGCCTTTGGCCCAGCCCCTGTTCACATGTTTTGAACCATGTGACCACACACCAACGAATAGCATATGCCGCCCAAATATCCACCAAGAATCACGTGCTCCATAAATATATGCCACGGTTTTAGAGTTTGGATAAGTGGGTTTTTAACAAACCACACTCATTAAAAGAGATGCTCTACGCCCTATTTTAATGGGGTTGTTTTTAATATTTGTTTATCATATGCTATAATTATTCATATGGCTTATGACATGCACCCTATTTATAAGGGAGTTGTAATATGCCTTTTTTTATATGGTTGTTATAAACCATATGCCATATTTAACCTATGGCTAAAACAAACCTCATGCCAATGGATCGAATGGCCAAGGATGCCGAACAACCCGACCAAGTGGGTTATTTTAAGAAATTTGTAATTAATTATTTTGTTATGTAAAGATGCTCCTTTTGGGTTATAAAAAGGGGGTTCATCCCGGGAGTTCTCATTACAAGTTGGAGAAGAACACTTGGTGATGAATTTTTTTGTATAGAGTTTTATGCTTATTTGTATTAGGAGGAGAACCAAGGGCACACGTACAGAAGAGACACGAATTTTGAGATCGAGGCATGAAATTCAATGTGAGATTTTCTTGGGTCAAGAAGTGTCAGACTCGGATTGAGGCATAGAGACAGTCATTTTTAGGTAAAACGACGCCATGAACACAGTGGTGGTGTTATTTTTCTTATCTGAGCAAAGCTTCTATGGCTTAACTCCAGAACGAGGTATACTTATGTATTTTGCCCAATTCTTTTGTGGAGTTTGTTAATGCTCTGTAATTTCTCGGCTGAAGAAGAAATTGACGGAGGTAACTGTTTCAACTGCTTGGAGTCTTGGATCTATCCCTCCAAGACTTAGAGAGAGGGATCTCTCTGAGTCTTGGAGGGCTAGATCCAAGACTCCAAGCGGTTGAAACAGTTACGTCCGTCAATTTCTTCTTCAGCCGAGAAATTACAGAGCGTTAATATTTTGGCGACCATATTGGGGAACGAGCTTTCAAGTTCTCCAGGAAAATATATCAAGTTCAGATTTGACTTCTGATGGCGAACATAAGCCAAACACAGGAAGGCTGTACCATTCACCCGGCGACTCCATTGTTCAATATCTCGAGCTTCAAATTTCGCGAGCGACTTCATTGCCAATAGATCCAGATTTCAGAGCATTCATGTTAAAAACAAGATGACATGGTATGTGGTAAATCCTCTATCTCCTGAAGATTTAAAAGAATTCAGGAATAAGTTAGCAGAATTTCACATTGACGAAGACTTTTTAACAATTGCGTTTCGTATTTTGGAATCGAGTAAATTTTCTCCTAAAAGTAAAATTTGTTTTCTTGAGCTAGTTGTTGAAAAGTTCGAAAATGATATTGAACTTTTGGATTTTCAAATTCAGTCATATAATTTCCAAGATCTCAAAGAATTCTTGGAAAAACCTCCTTCTCCAAAGCAAGAGGAAATTGTACTACCTGTTGATTTGCAGATTGATGATTATGTTTTCCGGTATAAGGATGAAGTTGTAGATGCAGGATTTAATTTTGAAGATGCAACTGATCAACTAGCCATTGAAGATCTAGAAGCAAATATCATGCATCGTGCTTTAATTGATCCTATAGCAGATTACATGGAGGTTCATGTTAGTTTGAATTTTCAGAGATGTATTCTCTATAAAGACCAAATATGTCAGCAGTTTCCATTTCATATTACGTTTTTTATTATGAGGACACATAATCAAGGTACACTTGTAATTTCACTGACAAGCAGTCAAGTTGTCCATTTTCTTTTGCAGCTACTTGACTGGCTTCATTGGCATTTCTGTATTACCTAATCCAGTAAAATTGTCAAGTAGATTAGGGTAGGTAGATGGGCACAAATAAGCTCAGTGCTATGAGCATATTTCTAGTTTCAGTTTCAGATTGCTTTTCAGTTTTCAGTTCAAGTATGATCCAGACTTCAGCTTGCAGAGAGTTTTGATTTCAGTTCAATATTTTTCAGCTACCATGGATTTTGTAGCAGATTAGGTTGCACATTGGGGAACAACCCATTGGATAAGGCAATGATTATCAAGTTCCCAGAGTTCAGCGGTTCTAGACACCTCCTTCGGAGCTATCTTCCTTAGGTGGAGCCTAAAAATGTTAATGCTCTGTAATTTCTTGGCTGAAGAAGAAATTGACGGAGTTAACTGTTTCAACCGCTTGGAGTCTTGGATCTAGCCCTCCAAGACTCAAAGAGGGATTTCTCTGTACGATTTAGCTTCTTTTGAAATAGGATATTAGGCTAGTTGTGAGGGATCGAGGTTTTTGGTTTTTAAATGGTTGGTTTGGGACAACAAGGAGGGCCATTGGGAAAATGGGGTCCGCGCTTAAATATGTGATTCACTCTCAGATATAGACAAAGCTCTTACACAGGTAAAGGTAGTGGAAATGTTGGATCGAATTAAGTTTGAACGGTGTCGATTTGAGGAAGAAATAGGGGAGGAAAAATACAAGCAAAGGAGCAGCTAAGAATTCCTTAACTGAGATTTTAGAAGAGAACATAAAGATCATCAAGAACCAGATGCAGAGTATTTCACCAATAAATTCTGCTCTATTACTATCCTTTGACAATAAGAATTGAAAACAAGTGAAAAGATAATAGGAAAAATACTTAACAGAGAGAGGAAATGCCACCAACGCCTCGACACAAGAATCCTGTCAACAATTTGTCTCTTACTGATTGGTCATCTAAATATTACAGAACATACTCCTGGAAAAGCAAGGACCCCAGTCCAGCAAAGAAAATTACACCCTTCAGGTCGAACCTTCAAAAAACCCATGTCTTCCATATGAAAATCATAATATATATATGCTTTACAATGTAAACAGTTTTTCTATCCTTTCGGAAACAAAATCAAATAAAAATATAAATAACAACTAATTTGAGAAAGTTTGATAGGTCTCTCGAATTTTGGAACTGCTGGAAATGAATGTTGAGTTGTTGGGGGATCTTTGCCATAAAATTTGGGCCCTCTGTCATTTTTTGCTGCTTGCTGTCAGGAGGATCAAATAGGCTCGACGTATTCTCAGTTCTTTTCCCTTTTCTGTCTTAATTTGGTCAAGATATGAACCAATTTGATCTTATCTCAATCTCATGTCACTGCTACAAATCTGGAATTGGATTTAATTGATGATTCATTATTGCCAAGTATCCTTCTATTGCTGAATTAAATGCCCAAAATATTATACTAATCACTAAAAATGTAGATCTGACTATTTTTCTGTGATCTTGATTTGTTCGACCACCAAGATTGGAGAAGATTTGTATTTCATGAATATGTTTCTTAAAATTAAAGGTTAATTCTGACCATTCTTGAGGTGATTTTGAATACTCTGCCTCCATATATTCTGCTTCTAAATGTTGAATTTGTTGAGTGTGCCATGAAATTTTAACCTTGATCACCAACGATCCTTTCCATCTGGAATCTCACAGTTCAGATTTGTTTGTTGACAATTGGCATTTTGTACAGCTAATGGTCCTTCAATCTTCGACTCCATCGACACGAAGATAAAACATGATGCCCCTCATGGACTCTCCTCTTCGTGGTGCCTTGTGTGGAAACTACTACCTGTTGCTTTGTGGATGTTTATCTCATTGGTGTAAATGCCTTTCTATAGATGCCTATGAACAACTTTCATGACAGAGACGATCATGCTCAGGTATATGCTGCCCTGTTACCCCAAATTAATCGCTATGAAATCAAAACACTAAACATCTGGCAGATTTTTGTTAAACATTTGACAATCATCCATATTACTGTTTAGATAGGATTGGCAATACTTGGATGTTTTATAGTTTGACATCACCATCCAATGCGCGAGCATAAACCCTAGCGAATTGGCAGTTAGACACATAAACGTTTGAAATCATGCGTTGTGCGTTTAAATGGCGCAGGATAGAAGATACATGACCGAACAGAAAGTAATCAGCGCTGAATATCTAACCATAGACATCGCCCTTGACACCTGGTTAATATTTTAGACACCCGCACATCAGCTTTGGCACCTAGCATGAGGTTGAATCTTGCTGCGTTTTATATTTTATATTTTGGAGATTAGTTCCACATCGACGGAGGAAGAGAATTCTTCAGAGTTTAAATATACACATGATTACAATATATAATCGATGATGTGAGCCCGAGGCTATCCCTTGTGTTCGGCGCTGTCGCTTGTATGTATTATATTGACTTGGTGCTATGTCTACGTTGCGTGGAGCGCTGGAGCTGGAGCTAAAACTTGGCCCTCGGGCTTAAAATTTCGTTGGAAATTTCAATAAAATTATTTAAATAAGCCTGCATAAGGCCGAGAGCCTAATTTTGGCGTTATCTCCCCCATATGTGTTGGCAATTGTATGTTGGACTTTGGATTATGTGTTGCTGATGTTGCGTGCTAACTCCTAACATGCCTTGTGTTGTTGTGTGGCAGGTTGCATGGCTTGAGGACTGAAGATTTTCCTTTGGGCCCAAAATTTTGGCGAAATTTTAAATTAAATAAAACCCTGTTAGGCCATAATCTTCTTCAAACCGCATTCATTGATGAAGGATTTTGCCAAAATAGATCTGGGAACATGACATGTAGCCATCATTTGTTTTGCGACATCAATGGAGAATACATCTTTGTAGAGGTGTTGATAGCCTTTTGTCAACTTTGCATTTTCATTATGTGCCATGAGGAAACTGCGTTTTGCCCAAAATAAATATCAGTTAGAATACTAAATTCCCTATAAATTATAGGGTCCTAACAGAGTTAATAAAAAGACCTACCCATTTGATAGCAGGACCCGGAGACGTAGTCCACTAGGGACAAACTCCATTATCAAGTTCTTTGTGTTCATATTGCATGATTGTGTCTCTTTCATTTTGAGCTTTTCCTTCTTTATGGTGTACTTTTGTTTATGCTCATTTTATGCAATTCTTTAATAAGTCACCTGACGAAAAGATCCCAGATCATTCATAAATTATGGTTGTGGAGTTTACTTCGGTTTTGTCAAAGTGCAAATCTCTTACACCACCTTCGGGCCACTGAAACCATTCTTATTTTCTATTAGTGTGCATGTAGTTGAATCTTCTTTAGTAGGGTCATGTGGGTATCTAAGGATTTTCTGCATGATTCAGGAAATTAAATTAAAGGCTAGTCACTTGATCAAATAAATAGTCAATTTTATGTTTGACTTTGCTTACTAGTGTGTTAAGTAGCCATGAGGGAGAATGATTATGTTACTTTATTGTTCATTAGTGTTGATTATGGGAATGGTCTCCTAAATATCACTAAAATTGAGAAGATAACAATAGAGGATAATACTGTTTTCTAAAATTATGTCTTAAAATTTTCAAATTTGTAGCAAGATATTAATTATGTGTGTGTGTGTGTGTGTGTGTGTGTGTGTGTGTGTTATGATACACATGTGATTTTTGTTGTATTCATGAGATAGAGTAATATACCTTCATAATGTTAAGAGGGCCATGTGACCTAACACTCGTGATATATCCACTCATAGTAGAAACATTTTCTAATGAAAACCCATATCATATGGGAGTTTTTATGATAGAAATAAAATTTTATCCCTACCTTCTAGTTAACAAAACTCTTCATAAGTATTGATTTTTCATTGACTTTCGATTTAATAGTATTTTTAATGGTATATCAATGTTCTGTAGAGTGATCTCCTTCTCCATTCCCAAATGATTTAGCCAAGAATTGGCATCTTTATGCCAACCCCTATTAAGCCATAGGTGGCTTTGACTAGAGTTTGAAGAAATCATAGGTATCATATATTCTTTCATGTTAGTAGTATCTTGTGCCTGTACATTTGTTGATTAAGGTTGGTTGCCATTGATATCAACCCTTGAAGAAATCCCCGTAGAACAAAGGTTGAGTAATGGACCCAAGATTGTTTGATGTAAAGATGAATCATTATTGTCTTGTCATGGTTGATAATAAGTAGAAATGGATGAACTCCAAATTGGCCCCCTTATGGTGAAATCCCTCACGAGAAGACCCTTTGCGGATTGAGTTATCCTAGAAGTATGGTTAGAGAACCCATGCGTATTTGTGGAATAATGAGATGAATGCCAGTGAATTTTTCAGTGACACTATCCTATATGGATAGTTCTTGTCATTCCATTTCCAGTGGTATGTGGAACGTCACATAACTCTTCACGGTTAGAGAGTTATGGCCATGAGAAGTTGGAGAACCCAGGTTTGGGTGATGGACCCAAGTTTGTTTGATGGATAAAAGTATGAGTTTTGATATATTTTTAGGTAATACTATTCTATATGGATAGTAAATGTCATTTCATTTATGGTGGTATGTGGAATGTCACATAACTCCTCACGGTTTGAGAGTTATGGCCTTACGAAGTTGGAGGACCCTCATATGTCATATAGAAGCCCCAAAAGGTCAAAGTAGTCAAAGTGGTTTAAGAGATTTTAAAAGGTAAAAAATAAAGTGAAGTGATGAGTTTACTATAATTCAAAGTGAATACAAAATAAATTAATTCAATAATAAATTTAATAGATAAATTAGAAGTGGATTAACCCTAAAATAAGGAAAGTGGGCAAAGTGACCTAGAAGATGTTTTTAATGAAGCTACTTAGAGAGTATAAATAAGAGGCAAGACTCTCTCATTTAAGACACACTTGAGAATATTGAATACCTATAGGTGTCTGAGGTAACCAAAGGATATCTAAGCCGAATTTATGAGGAAAGTGAAGAAAAAAAGGCCATAATTCAAGGAAGGATAAATTCTTTTGATGATGCTTTCTAAGGTATGTTTTTTTTCAGGTCATCTCACCATTTTCGCAATAAATTTTTTTCTAGAATGATTCAGACCGTAAAATTTCTATTCCATCGAGTAAATATATCCAATTATCTAAATTTTTTATCTTGTGGGTCATTGTATGTTTGGAGTTACACTCTGTGGAAAATAGGGTTTGTGGCTAGTCTTGAAACTAGTCAAAAACAGGTGTTTCGGGAAAAAAATTCATACATTATTCATAACAAATCCAAATTCAGTAAGAACAAATGTGTTGGTTAGATTACATTCTGTAGTATGTTTTGTAATAGTTTCATATCAATTCAACAAATATTCCATGCGGGGCACGCTCTACAAGGTCGCTCTCTAGAATAAGCCATAATTCAACAAGGTGTGGCATTTTTCCCATAACTCCTTTTCTGAGAGGTTCCAAGTAGTGAACCCTGGAGGAATTAAATAAAACACACTGAAGAACATTGTGTATCAGTTTCAGATCTTTATTCATTACAGGTATGTGATCATATACACCAGGTCTATTACAGAGTTACAAATCATATTTGGATGATGAAATTGATGAGGGCTTTTGGTTGAGGTACACGTTGGGTACATGCTTGAGACAAGTAGTTGATGAGTTGGCACATACATGAGGTGTATAGTTGATGATGCTGGTACATATTGATGAGTCATATTTGATGATTACTTGACACATGATTGGTACATACTTGGTACATGGTCGGTTTCACTTGTTTATGGTACAGGTTGATTACAAATTGTTTGGTACAAGTTGGTGCATGGTTGATGCAATTTTTTATGGTACAGGTTGATTACAGGTTGATGCATGGTTTAGGTTTATTGGTACATGTTTAAATCAATGTATAACACAGTGATAGTGTGACAATGGTTCCATCAGTCTACTTCTACTTCAGGGTGGTTGGATGGGGAAAAGACAGGTGGTTGTAGCCGAAGAACATAGGGGGTTGTAGCCTCCTTCTGGTTGTAGACAAAGAATTGGGGAGTTGGAGCTTCCCTCGGGTTGTAGCCTGAGAAACTAGGGGGTTGGAGCCTCCTTTCAGTTGCAGCTAGAAAACAAAGGAAGTTGGTGCTTCCAATGAATGTAATTCTTCAAGACATATAGGATAAAGAATTTTGTGGTTTTCTTCCGATTTGGGTTTCCATGTAAAACACTGGTGTACTGTGTATGTGTGTTTTTGTTCATTTATTATTTCTCATTATTGGATAATAATTCTACATTGATATAACACTTGGATTATTTGGAGAAAAAGGATTATAATTACGATATTACTGATTCACTCCCCCTCTCAGTAATCCAACAATTAGTATCAGAGCAGGTTCCTTCAGAAATCAGTTTAACCACTGAAAGGTTAAGATGATAATTCGAATCCAACAAATGAGAGGCAATACAGGTCAATGATTGGTAGCCTACTATATGTGACAACATCCAGACCAGATGTAATGCAGGAAGTTGTACAGGTGGCATGATTTCAAGCAACACCAAAGAAGTCACATGTGTTAGTAGTGAAGAGGATTTTCAGATATGTCAAAGGAACATAAGAGTTTGGATTATGATATCCAAAAGGAAAGGATTTATCACTTATTGCCTACACAGATGCAGATTGGGCAGGTTGTATTGATGACTGACGAATCACCAGTGGAAAATGTTCTACTTGGGTGAGTTTTTAATATCATGGATAAGCAAGAAACAATCATCAGTATCTTTATCTACAGCCGAGGCAGAGTATATTGCAACAACATCATGTTGTACACAGGTTCTTTGGATGAAACAAACTCTGACAGATATACAGGTTGAGTATGATGAGCCCATTCCAATCTATTATGATAATACAATTGCCATTAGTATCTTGAAGAACCCAGTGATGCACTCCAAGATGAAGCACATTCCAATAAAGTATCACTTTATACGAGAGCAGGTTGCAAAAAACAACATCAGAGTTGAGTATGTGGGCACAAAAGAACAAGTGGAAGGCATATTCACAAAACCACTTTCATGGGAATCCTTTGAATATCTTTTCTAGAGACTTGGATTTATTTCTACTCCAAAATGAATGCTTATCTTATATGTCTTAGATTTACACGAGAAAACACCATAAGAGGACAATTCAGTCATGGGGAGAAACCCCGGATGGAAATATACCTTTTTCATTAATGACAAAGGGGGAGAGATTTATCAGATGAAGAGGACAGAGGTAGAGGACAGAGGCATGGTTCCAGGGGGAGCATGAGTGATCTGATTTTAGTATTGCATCAGAGTGTTGCCATCAATGCCAAAGGGGGAGATTGTTGATTAAGGTTGGTTTTCATTGATGTCAACCCTTGAAGAAAGGCATGTAGCACAAAGGTTGGGTAATGGACCCAAGATTGTTTGATGTAAATATGAATCACTATTTTATTTTCATGGTTGATAATAAGTAGAAATGGATGAACTCCAAAGTGGTCCCCTTATGGTGAAAACCCTCACGGGAAGACGCTTTGTGGATTGAGTTATCGTAGAAGTATGGTTAGAGAACCCATGATTATTTGTGGAATAATGAGATAAATGTCAATGAATTTGTTAGTGAAACTATCCTATATGGATAGTTCTTGTCATGTCATTTCCGATGGTATGTGAAATGTCACATAACTCCTCACGGTTAGAGAGTTATGGCCATGAGAAGTTGTAGAACCTGTGTTTGGGTAATGGACCCAAGTTTTTTTGATGGATAATGGTATGAGTTTTGATATATTTTTAGGTAATACTATTCTATATGGATAGTACATGTCATTATGTTTCTGTTGGTATGTGGAACATCACATAAATCCTCATGGTTTGAGAGTTATGGCCTTACGAAGTTGGAGGACCCTCATATGTCATCTAGAAGCCCCAAAAGGTAAAAGTAGTCAAAGTGGTTTAAGAGATTTTAAAAGGTAAATAATAAAGTGAAGTGACGAGTGTACTATAATTCAAATTGAATAAAAAATAAATTAATTCAATAATAAATTTAATCGAGAAATTAGAAGTGGGTTAACCCTAAAATAAAGAAAGTGGGCAAAGTGACCTAGAAGATGTTTTTAAGGAAGCTACTTGAAGAGTCTAAATAAGAGGCATGGCTCTCTCATTTAATAGACACTTGAGAATATTGAACAACTATAGGTGTCTGAGGTAACCAAAGGATATCTAAGCCTAATTTCTGAGGAAAGTGAAGAAAAGAAGGCCATAATTCAAGGAAGGATAAATTCTTTTGATGATGCTTTCTAAGGTATGTTTTTTTCAGGTCATATCACCATTTTTGCAATAAAATTTTTTCTAGAATGATTCAGACCGTGAAATTTATATTCCATCGAGGAAACATATCCAAGAATCTGTGGTAACAAATTCAGCTTGTGGGTCGTCGTATTTTTGGAGTTACACTCCGTGGAAAATAGGGTTTGTGGCTAGTCCCGAAACTAGTCAAAAACAAGTGTTTCGGGTAAAAACGTCATAACTTATTCATAACAGATCCAAATTCAGTAATACCAAATGTGTTAGTTAGAGTACCATCTTTAGTAGGTTGTGTAACAGTTTCAGATCAATTCAACAAATATTCCATGCGGGACGCGCTCTACAAGGTCCCTCTCTAGAATAAGCCAGAATTCAACAAGGTGTGTCATTTTTGCCATAACTCATTTTCTGAGAGGTTCCAAGTAGTGACACCTGGAGGAATTGCATAAAACACAATGAAGAACA
The DNA here is from genome assembly GCA_009831015.1 of Picea engelmannii. NCBI lineage: Eukaryota > Viridiplantae > Streptophyta > Pinopsida > Pinales > Pinaceae > Picea > Picea engelmannii. Next base: position 864,460 of record ML778207.1, read on the forward strand.
TTGTGTATCAGTTCCAGATCTTTATTCATTACAGGTATGTGATCATATACACCAGGTCTATTATAGAGTTACAAATCATATTTGGATGATGAAATTGATGAGGGATTTTGGTTGAGGTACAAGTTGGGTACATGCTTGAGAAAAGTAGTTGATGATTTGGAACATACAAGAGGTGTATAGTTGATGATGTTGGTACATATTGATGAGTCATATTTGATTAGTACTTGACACATGATTGGTACATACTTGGTACGTGGTTGGTTGCACTTGTTTATGGTACAGTTTGATTACAGGTTGTTTGGTACAGGTTGGTGCATGGTTGATGCACTTGTTTATGGTAGAGGTTGATTATAGGTTGAGGTATAGGTTGATGCATGGTTCAGGTTTATTGGTACATGTTTACAGTGGTATATATCACAGTGATAGTGTGACAGTGGTTCCATCATTCTACTTCTACTT
>ML778207.1:864968-883383 GCA_009831015.1 Picea engelmannii
CCCCCCCCCCCCTCTCAGTAATCCAACAACATTAGGTACCTAGTTTTAGTCATTCTCTTAATGGGGAAATAACTAATTATATGATGATAGGATAGGTTGCATGATATTAATTTTAAGATTATAAATTATAAACACTTTTGAATTTTCTCAGTATTTCTTCATGATTATATAGAAATGCTACAACCAAAATCATCAAATCCATATAATATAACAATATTGATGAGTGTCTCAAAAGGGGTTTATTTTTTTCCCAGAGCCAAAATTCATACGATTTACAATTGTTTTCAAGGTCAAAATAGGTTTCTATGCTTCATTTATCCTTTTCTCAATGCTATAATTTCAATTAAACTTGTGATTAAGGTAAACTCCAAGACATTTATATGAAGAAACTTCCTCTAAGTTGTTCTTGGCATGTATCCTCTAAGTTGTTATTGGCATGTACCCTAATGGGTTAGCATATGTAGGTGTCAACTTCCATTAAATTGTTATTATATTTTACCTCCCTACAATAATGGTGTTATCCATATGGGATAGAAAGGGATAACTACCCTTTTTCCAAGGAGGCTTATGAAGCAGAATGGAGGAGTCTTTGAAAAAGGTGGTAGGGAAGGTGATAAAAGTGGAAGAAAATCAAGAGTGTGGGTTGGCTAATTTGGAGGAGAAATAATTCTTGAAAATTGAAGAGGACTTAAAACTACTTTATTTGTTATTCACATATTACTTTATTGTGTCCTAGATTGTCGTTGTTGTTTGTGAAACTTTGGACATGGAGGGTTATGATGTTAGGTTTAATAATCAACAACAAATAAACTCAAAACTGTATCAAGCAAGGGAGATAGGGAGTTTATAGTTAAGAAATCCCTTAGTGGAAATCCCTTAGTTTATAATACAATTAGGTCCCTTTATGTAACTTTAGGTGACCATAAAATATTTCACAGTTATGTATTTAGTTCAACCATATCCACAACTATCCAACAATTTGTCCTTAAATCTCTCAAGTGATCCAAATATATAATATAACATTTGCACAGTTCATATGTTAAATAATATAACATTATCCAATTTGTGATCAGATAAGAGTGCACCACTTAGTAAAGCAAGATTTCTTATGTGCCAAGATTAAAGGTATAACAAGTTGTTGTACAGTAAACAATGAATCCCATCCAACCATCATATATTATACACTATAACAAGTAAACTATGTAAAATATATTTGAAAATATGGAAAATATATTGAATAATCGAATTTCAAAACAAAACATCCTAGAAAAACATTTTCTAGATCACAAAGATAATGTAAGAATATCACCTAAACTACTCCATCAACATCATTGTAGACATTACCATTTGGAACCATTAATTTTGTGACAATTAAGACTCACTCAATTGCATCTTCTTCAAAATATATACGCCATTAAAACTCACAATACTATTTGTAGAAATAGGCTTCATTACCACCATAAAGTTTGTGACAATTAAGAATCACTCAATTGCATCTTCTTCAAAATATATATCCCATTAAAACTCACATTACTATGTTTACAATACTTTATGATGTACTTACATTTGAAATTATTGTCATGATTTCTCTCAATCAACGTGAATTTCCACCTTATATGACTATATTTTATCTAGGTTTCTAACTCCAACTAATCCTCACAAATATCACATTTTCTCCACCTCATCTTAATTTATATTAGGAATATGAACAACTCTCATACCCATCCCATGTAACATGACAATAAAGGACCTAGTATAAAAACTCAATGACATTTAAACAATGCTAATGGGAAGTTTAGCAATGGCATATAATCCATGTTCATGCAAGACCTTCACCTCGTCGTGATTAAGACATGTTGATGTTATTAGTGGGTGTGTGAGGTTATGAAGATTATCTTTGTTTTGGGGATTCTAATGCATTGCATTATATGTGGTTTTAGTGGATCCAACCATATGGAACTTTTAAGGAATCTTAAAGAAATGTTCTAATACGTTTTTTTAGTGGATCCAACCATAGGGAACTTTTTATGAATCCCCTTGCTTGTTGTTTTTCTGAATTCATTTCCCTTGGGGAACCCAACTTTTGATTTCCATGACTTCTATGTGTGGGTTTTATAGATTATTATGAAAATATTGTGGTTTTATCTTCTATCCCTTATCCCTTTAGTCATCAATCTATGCCTGAGTATTCGGTCATGAGCCGAATTGATGGTCGTCACTTTGATGTTTAAAGACCTATAGATTCAAATGCCCTGCTTTTCTGTCCATGGATGATGAGTGAAGGATAAGAATTTTCCATGCCATCTATCCCTTACTTATATTTGAGTTGACTGATTCATGGTTGAATGTTTAGTCTTTGTGCTTTCTTATGAACGAGTATCTCTGCGGTGTGATTGATTAAAACTTCGATTTCTCTTTGCGTTTTTAATTTCTTGAACTTGAATACATCTCTGCATTTTTATTGATAAACTATGCATTGTGAATAGATATTGAGGAGAGATGGCGACACATGATTCTCCAAACATTCCTCGCAAACACTCTAGGTTCTCCCAAGAAGGAAGAACAAGAACTCCTTCTTCGACTTAGACTCCGAGTGACCAACAACAATCTCGTCATAGGAGATTTTCAAATGAGTCTGTGAATATATCAACTGCAGAATGTGCTCAAACAAGTGCTATGGATGCATCCTTCTTAGATAGGTTGCACATTGATACTCCTACACCTGATAATGTAGGGAATACCTCGGGACAAGAGAATATTTCTGGTAATTTTATTTGATTTTGTTTATTTTTGTTGTATTTTTGTGTATTTAAATTTATGTGAAGTTAAATGTTGTAATTACTTTCAAATGTGTGTGTAGACAATGAGTTTAGAGCAAGGGACGACAATGAAAGAGATATTAGTTGTCACGAAGATTCAAATGTCGGTGCAGAGGGTGAAGGTGGATTTAGGAGGCCACGTTATCAAGAAACAAAAGATTACACGCCTACGTCCATTTATCCTTCGGATGTTGGTGATGAACTTCCCTGGGAGGGGATTACTGAAGCAATGACGTTTGAGTGATGCTCGAGTGTTAAAATGAGGTTGGCAAATGATTTGGTGGTCTTGGAACTCCCTCAGGAGTAAATAAAGTTTGCAAATTGTTTTTCATTCATTGGAAAACTTTATGGACTCATATCAGAAGATGGGGCCAACCACTGACATTTTTGTCGATCTAACGAGGTGGAGAAAGTTAGAGGTGATGGGCCCTGATAAATGGGAGGTAGTAAAAAACAGAGTTTCAAAAGAAGACACCATTTCGATGTTCAACTTCAAATAGGGCCCAAAGTGAAAGATGTTGATGGAGCAATATTTTAAGCACCCTGACATTGTAGGACATTTGTATAACAGATTTTTGGCGGCATATGGGAAATTGTCGTGGAACGATGAGGTTCCACACTATTTTGCAAGATACTTTTTTGCAGAGTTTTTCTTCCACATGCTCCTTGATTATACTAGTTTATCATCCAAATATTATGGGACTGGTAAAGGACGAACATATGATCGCAAAGGGGCATATTGAAATGCGACATTGTCGAGGCCTCCAAAACCTTTATTACCTCGCCTAACAGGGACATTTGATTCATATTCAGAGTTGCAGGCTACATCAGAGGTTGGCAAAGAGGCCAGAAATGAAATCGGAGAAAATTTGGAAGCGATTTTTTATGGTGTTGATGTTGGCATGAACCGCCAGTGAGCGGAGGCCACTTCTCGGGCCATATTCTTTTATAAAACAGATGTAGAGTTAGATACCATATCAACAAAAGATGTTTTGGAGTATGCAAAATTTTGTTGGGATAGTTGGAAGAAGGTCATTCAAAATGATGACCCTAACAACAGATTGGTATGTGTTCTAGTTAGTAAATTTTTGAAGCATTTTAGGATAGTTTACTTCTAATTCTAGATTTAGATATAATTTTATCTATAGAAATAATCGAGTTGTTATTTCCATTAATTACAGTTTGGAGATATGTTAAATGAATCTTCAGTAAGTAGGGAACTTGATTCCACAAGTTTAAATTTGGATGGGTTGAATTATGTATGTGTTTTCCAATAATTGTTCAATCTCCACTCTTTTGAATAAGAGATCACATTGAATCCTAGATTTAATTCTTAGTTGTGTTGTTCACAGATCCCTATTCCATCTCCTACTGCTTGGGTAGGCTTGTCTCAATTCTCATTAGGAGAGTTTGAAGAGGGTGGGAGTTCACAGGTATCATTCAATGTTTTAAAATCATTTAAATTTAATGTGTTATAATCATTTAAATTTAATTTTTCAAATTTTCAAATTTGAAATGTGTTATATAGGCTAATGTAGAGAAGAGAGTACCTGAGAGTGTGCTTGGGAGGGAGATTGGAATTGAGGAGGAAGAAGAGGAAGCATCTAGATTTGGGAAGGATGCGTTCATTCAAGATGATTCATAAATGTATGTTTTTGACTTTTATCAAATTTTTGTTTTCTCAAATTTTTAGTTTAGCCTTTCCTATTCAACGCTTTGATCAATTATTTTGAAATATATAGAACCCCTAGATAAGTTTATCATTGTATTAAATGGTGTACATTCAAAATTATTTAAGGTTAGATCATGATGAAGACCTAATTTTGAACTTGAACATTTGAATATTTGAGAACGAACTCTATCCCACATCAGAAAAGAGAAAGTTTCTAAATTTTCTTTGATTGCATTCCTTGCTTTCTTGTCCAAGAATGTCGTAGTATGGACATTTGTGTTTTCTTCATACAACGAAGTGAATTCCTTCTTGCCAGGGTATTGCCAAACTCTTAACTAAAATGGTTACTAATCACAAAAAACAACATTCAATTAGATTTACAAATAATCTCACACATATTGTATATATGTGAGCTAGCTCACACATATTGTATATGTGAGATAACTCACACATAATTTCAAAGATCATTTGATTATATCTAGTATGAATACATCCCATTTAAATGGTTTTTGAAGAATGACTTAATATACATGTGCAGATTTGTGTTTTCTTCATGTACATGCAAGATTATATGAGAACATTTGTTCCACCGTAGAAAGAGGAGATACGTATTTTCAGAAGAATGATTTTTAAAATGGAGATTTGTGAACATTTTGTAACATCCCCAATCGTTATGACTACACGCAAAATCGAAAGTGCAATTTTTTTTTTTTTTTAAAGGCAAGAAGGCGATGAAGACAACAATAACCACACAACTAAAGACAAACGCAAGCACGTCGTCCAGGCAACAGAAAACTATGACTCCATGCCCCGGGCACAAGGGAAACTGGGCAAACATCCATAGAACAAAAAGGAGGAATGACTACCCACCCGATGCAAACAAGACACGCCTACAAGCTAAGGGACAACATCCCTCTCCTGACACATGACTAAAGATGAACAAGACTAAAACCTCAAGGCGCGTGAACCCAACACAAGAAGGTGTTACACCCCAGCTCCAAGAGAAACTTACAATGCTCGACAACACTCACACTGAATGCATCGACTACGACCAAGTTCTCATTCACCACTATCCAATAGGGCGCGCCATGATCCCCTCATCAGGAATCATGCCATCCCCAAGTGATAGACGCATCAAAACCTTGGCACCACACATCCTATCTGGAACGAGGACTCTAGAAAAATCTGACACGTGAGGAGCCAAATACCGAGAGAAACCACACCCAAACCCCAACAACAGGTCGACGAGACGCCAGAGGATGACTACCAGGGAAGACGCAACCAATACATGACTTTGTCAACCACCCATGCCTTTTATCAAGTTTAACCGATCAATAGATACCATATAATTAACATTGAATATAGATCAATTTTATCATTACTTACGATCTAAAGGGAAATTCTAAATTAATTCCAAACTGACATTAAATACAACCAATTTAGCAAGTCTAATTACCATTTGTCCATAATTACCATTTAATTGACAAATCTAATTTAATCAATACTAAAACCATAAACTACAATTACCATCTAATTTGACAAGTCAGTTTAATCAAGGTTAAAAGTAAAGGACAAGTCTGGTTTGAGTTAGTTAAAGGCGATCTAAAAAATTCAAGGTTGTTTATTCAATGAAGAGGTTGTCTAAAAATGCTAATCATTTGTTGTAAGAAGTAATTATAAATTACCAATGCTACAAAACTACTATGTACATTATACACGGGTTGTCAATTAAAAACAACAGAAGGCATGTAGATGATGAGTCACAAGGCCATCTAAGTAAAACACTACTTGAATTATAATGTGTTTCAATCAATTTAGAGAAGGGTTGTCAATAAGTAACAAGCGTTAAACATAGGCGAGAGTTAAATACCATTAACTCAGGAATATAAAAATGACAACACAGTCCTGGAAGGCCATCAATAAATGAAACATACTCCTAATATGGTAACAATGCAGACCCAAGGTAAGTCCAAACGCAGCACAATCCAAGGGACAAAGTGCCAGGTACATAGGCGACTAAGGTTGTCTTAAAAGAAAAAATCATGCACATTACACACGACCCAAAGGAACTATAAAATTGTTGTGGTTAAAAACACATAATCATAATGCTAGTAAATACAATAGCACTGCCATTAAAACAAGCCGTTGTACCTTATTCACCACGAATTGGAAATCTACATAATTGTTGTCAAAGAGAAAGTAAATATAACTACATTGCCATCAATGAAAACATAACTGCCAGTAGATGTAATTGCATTGCCAGGATGCCAATTATAAATGCATACAAGAATAACTAAAAACATTTTTCCATTTGTCGGGATACCAAAATAGAAAAAAATAAACGCAGAGAGGGATAATTAAACGTTTTTCCATTTGCCAGAATACCAATTACAAATGTAGACAGGGATAATTAACACGTTTTTCCATTGCCAGGATGTCAAATATAAAAAAACCGTAGACAGGGATAATTAAACATTTTTTCCATTTGCCGGAATACTAATTACAAACGCAGACAGGGATAACTAACACGTTTTTCCATTTCCAGGATGCCAAATATAAAAACAAAATTGCAAACAAGGATAATTAAACGTTTTTCCATTTACCAGAATACCAATTACAAACACAAATAGGGATAAATAACACGTTTTTCCATTGCCAGTATGCCAAATATCAAAAAACGTAGACAAGGATAATTAAACGTTTTTCCATTTTCCGGAATACCAATTACAAACACAGACATGGATAAATAACACGTTTTTCCATTGCCAGGATGCCAAATATAAAACAAAACGAAGACAGGGATAATTAAACATTTTTCCATTTGCCGGAATACCAATTACAAATGCAGTCAGGGTTAATCAACACATTTTTCCATTGCCAAGATGCCAAATATAAAAAAAAAAAACGCAGACAGGGAATTTAAAACGTTTTTCCATTGCTAGGATGCCAAATATAAAAAAAAAATGCAGACAGGGAATTTAAAACATTTTTCCATTGCCAGGATACCGAATATAAAAAAAAATGCACCAGAAGGGGAATTACATTGCTGTCAATAATATAAAAGAAAATCGTTGTACAAACATCCCAGGAAATAAAGGAATAAAAATGATTATATGTAAGATGTAAAGAGTAGACAAACCATTCAATGTAAAAAGAAGACTTTATGGTTCGATTCAGCATCACAGAAGAATAAAAACGTAATCACTCTACAACTCAATAATACATAGACAAGAAAAAAATATTCTCTCACCATCAATCAATAAATTGTCGGGTCAAATATCCACATCAAGGCACAAGACAACAATCAGCCAAGGACAAACAACAGAGGTAGACAACTGACAGGAACATCCTTTGCTCATCATCCACACACAAAAAAGCAGGGCATTGAGATCCATAGGTCTATTAACACCGAAGTGACGACCGTAGATCAGGATCCTGGCCGACTCCTCAAGCATGGACTGATGATCTAGGGATGAAGACAAAAATAATCCACAATCATCACAATCAATAAACCATAGGACAGTCAAGACATGCAGGGATCGAAGGCCATGGAAAATCAACATCGAGTTAAAGGCTATGGGGGAAAATTCAGTTATGAATCAAATGCTAAGTCAATCATCTCCTTCATTAATTAATATACAAAACTAAAAGCGTAAAGTATACTAATAATCTACCAGCAGAAATAAGGAAGCATGTCGTAGCCCAAGTCGCCTGCACTGAGTTGTGGTCCCACGCGCTCCGTGCTGCTCCCACTTGGTGACCGATGAGACTTCACCGGTACCTCCTAGCCAAATCTAGGGGTACTCTTCTCCCCCCTTATCCCCCTGAGCTGCAAAGGGGCCACACACACTAACCAGAGAATCAGCTAGCTCCTAGCTTGCCTCTCAAGGCCGAGCTACCACTCCTCACCGAGCTAGGTATCCCAACTCCCACAAGCTAAGTCATTCAAGTATCAATTTATGCAGCGTAACAGTACGCATCACATAAGCCATCCATCATCCTTTTCCTCCCTTCATTATATAGAGTTTCAAAGTCCTTTACTTTCCCAAAATCCCATTTAATTTAATGTTTAATACATTAATTCTTAAAAATCCTCCCTATACAAGTGTCACCCATCCCCTTCATTTCTCCATAAATTAATTTCTTTAATTAATTAATTATCCCTATTTCCCTCACTCACCCAAAGGCACTCATAGGTGTCCTCATATTCCCTTACAAGTTTTAATGACTTTCCCCCTTACCAATTTACTAGTTGAGTTAATTTAGAAAGTTCTTAAATGCTAGATACCTTACTAAGTTTGACTTTCTGCTTTTTCCCTTGTGTTTCCCTTTTCTTTTTATGTTTCCCTCTTTTCTTAGTTTCCTAATTATTTTAGATTTCCCTCTTTCCCCTTTTTATTTAACTCAAAAAGGCATGTGCAAAAACTTACCCTTTTTCCCTTTTTCTTTTTAATGAAAAAATATTTAATTAACATAATATAGTAAAACAATTATTTCCCTTTTTAAAATTTTATCCCAAAATATTTTTATAAAACAATTAAATTGCTTACTCCCTTCTTGTCACAAGATTAATGAATATTAACATCATTATTTATTTTATTTTTATTTTTACACACACACACACACACACACACACACACACACACACATATATAAAATAAATAGATAAAATTTTACCACCAATATAATTTAGTCCTAGACTTTAATTTTCGTGTTGGGCGACATTTTATCAGGGGAATTGTTTGTAAAATTTCTTATCATGTTATTCGTCCTAATACCATCTAGGTTCATTCCTTTATCATTATCAATGTGACGTGCCCTTCAGGACGCACTAGGTGCTCCAAGGGTTCCACTCGCCTCAATTTGTTTCCCTTGTGCGACATGCCCTTCAGGATGCACTACGTGCTCTAAGGGTGACGCTCACCTCTTTCCATTTTTATTGCGTGACGTGCCCTTCAGGACACACCACGTGCTCCAAGGGTGCCACTTTCCTCTTGACTGACTTGGTAGACATCAAAAACCCCTGAAGTCAATACTCCGCTAGGTGAACTTGTGGGAGACTAAGGGCCTCTAAGGAATAAGGCCCCTGCCTTATTGCGCGCCCCTTAGAATCATTGTGAGCGACTTTCGTAGTCTTCCCTCCCTGCATTGTGGGTCCTCTCGAACTAGGTAATCGTTAACCTACAATTCGAGCCACGACGGGAGTTCTAGTAGGCTGTGGCAGGGCTATTGTCCACACCTCTCCCTCAACATATCTGGTAGTCCTATGTGACCCATCTACTCCAAATGTGAGTTTGGTCAGCAAGCTATCATCAGATTGCATCATCAATGAATCATGTCAGAAATATATCCATAATCATATCATCTAATCAGATGCACTAGTATCACATATAAAACAATCAAACCCCAATAGTTCACTCCCTGAATCGATCTAGAGTCCAAGGGTTCATTGATGCCCCAACATCCTCGAGCTCCAAATCTTGCACACTCAGGAGAACCAAGTCAATATAACCTGTCTTGGTCAATACATTCAAATAACATATAATCACATCCATAATGCCTCGTGATAGTAATCAATGGTCAATGGTATAAAATCTGGCTCACTTTCTAGCAAGTGTCCTCAATGAATAGGTTTGCTCAGTGCGCGCAAGAGCGGGATGTTACATACACCCCCTCTTGATCTAAACTTCGTCCCGAATTTTCACAGTATAAAAGTGACGAAATAATGTGTATCCTAGTATCACAAGTCTATCTATCCAACAAAATGGAAACTATTGGTGCATATCATATGCGTCCTTCGAGGTCGTTGAGTGCGGATTATAGTTTTCCTACTGGACCTTGACCTCATATACTGTTTGACACCATAGCTGTCGAATGCGATGATCCAGGATGCGGATTGGCTTAGCCATGAGCGCACCCACATCCGACACCTGCAAGGTGCTCAAGTCAAAACACGTGTAAGATCACTAATCGTATTGTCTCAAACATAGACGTGAAAGACATCGTGCATACGCCTCAAGAATCAGGAAAGGCTAGTCATTAGGCCACTAGCCTCTCCCTTCCACAATCTCATAGGATCCTACGAACCTAGGAGATAGTTTATCCCCTTTTCCAAACTTGATCGAACTCTTATGCATTTTCAGCCGCAAAAATACTCGATCGCCACATCGTAACTACGCTCGACATGACGCGCATCAACATAAATCTTCTGTCGATCCTGTGCTTCCTTGATCCTTAGTCTTATAGTTTGCAATTAATCTTCCATTTCTTGGATTGCTTTCGGTCCCACCAGGACCCTATCCTCAAGTCGATCCCAACTCAAAGGCATCCAATACGGTCGCCCGTAAAGAAATTCTAAAGGCGCCATCCTAATGGCGCTTTGGTAACTGTTGTTCTAAGTGAATTCTACCAGAGGCAAGAGTTCTTCCCAATGCTTTTGTTGGTCCATCATGTACATGCTCAACATGTCCTCCAAGGTCTGGTTCGTTCATTCAGTCTTCCCGTTAGTCTTCGGGTGATACGTCGTACTGAAGTTAAGTTGGGTTCCCAAGGACTCTTGAAAACTTGTCGAAAATCGTCTAGTAAACACCGATCCTTGATTGGATATAATCCTCTTAGGCACGCCATGCAACCTCACAATCTCACTGATGAAAACTCTAGCTATGTTAGGTGTCTGATACGTTGTATGCACATGAATAAAGTGAGCATTCTTCACCATAGTGTCTACTACTATGAAAATCGAGTCATGTCTCCTTGCCTTCAGTGGCAATCCAACAATTAAATCCATCGAAATAACCTCCCATTTCGATTCTGGAATAGCATGTGGTTGTAGTAATCCTGTTGGTTGTCTATGTTTATCCTTTACCTGCTGACATTCTAGACATATGGCCACATAGTTTAGTATGTCTTCCTTCATTCCCTTCCAAAAGAATAAGGGTTTAAGGTCTGCCCTCATCTTTGTGACTCCCAGGTGAGCCATGTAAACTGCTCTATGAGCCTCTCTTAGGAGCCATGTAATCAACTTGTCATTCGGTGGTACGTAAATCCAATTTTTAAACCTCAATAAACCATCGTCATCAAACGAAAATCCTTCAAATCTTGGTACCATCATTGTTTTTTGTCTGATAAAACCCTCGAACTCTTTGTACCAGTCATCTTCACGCTGTAAAGTTAGAATATTTTCACGTAGATTCATCTGAAGAGGCAACACTAAAAGGATGCGTGGTCTCTGACTCAATGTATCTGCCACTCGGTTCACTGTTCCTTTTATATAAGTAATCTCGAAGTCATACTCACTAAGCAATTCTGACCAAAGTCGTTGTTGCGCGTTCAGGTCGCTTTGCGTAAAGATGTGTTGTAGTCCACAGTGGTTAGTATTTAGTTCAAATTTTCATACAACAAGGTAGTGTCTCCAAACCTTCAAGGCATATATGATGGCTAACAACTCCAAATCATGCGTCGTGTAGTTCTCCTCATGCCTTCTTAATTTTCTCGAGATGTAAGCGATCACTCGACCGTATTGCATGAAGACTCCACCTAAGCCTTCCTTGGATGCATCAATGCATACCAAGAAGTTCACACCCATGTCAGGGAATTTTAGTATCGGTGTCGTTTTCAACTGCTCCTTGAGCCTCCGAAATGCCTTCGCGCATTTTTTGGTCCCAACAAACTTCTTGTTCTTCTTCCGCAAATCCGCGATCGGATTTGCTATCTTCGAAAATTCCTTGATGAACCGTTGATAGTATCCTTCTAAACCCATGAAGCTACGCACTTCTGGGACATTTGTTGGCGCAGGCCACTCCATAATAGCCTCGACCTTTGTTGGATCCATGGTGATACCTTCGTCGGAGATGATGTTCCCTAAGTAGTGAATCCTCGATTGATAAAACGAGCATTTGGACAACTTTCCAATAATTTGTGCTCTCACAGACACTATAGTACCAAGCACAAGTGCTCATCATGCTCCTCCGTCGTCCGAGAGTAAATCAAATATCATCAATGAATACTTGGACAAACTTGTCCAAGTACTCGCGGAACACCTCGTTCATCAAACTCATAAATACCCCAGGGACGATTGTCAGTCCAACAGTAAAATAGTAAACTTGTAATGTACAAACCTCATCTTAAATGTGGTCTTAGGGACGTCATCCTCCTTGATCCGTAACTGGTGATACCCTAATCTCAAATCAATCTTAGAAAACACCGTAGCACCCCTCATTTGATTGAAAAAATCATCAATCCTTGGCAACGGATACTGATTCTTGATCATTGCCTTGTTCAATTGACGGTAGTAAATGCAGAGTCTCCACGACCCATCCTTCTTTCATATGAAAATAACAGGCACACCCCACAGTGACACACCTGGACGTATCAGTCCATGTCCATCAATTCTTTCAGTTGCATTCTCAAATCCTGTAACTCCGGGGTCAACATACGATAAGGCATTCTCGCTATCGGTTCAGTCCTTGGTTTTAGGTCTATAGTAAACTCCAATTCCCTCTCCGACAACATCCCAAGTAACTCCTCTAGGAAGACGTCCACAAACTCTCTCACCACAGGAAGGTGTTATAAACATCCCTTTTGCATGCTCTTCCGTAGCTACAAGGAAGAGATGAACCTCAGGGAAACTCCCTGGTTATGTCCTACAATCACGCATCTTTTCCCCTCATCATCGACCAAGCTAAATAATTTCGTCTTACAGTTGAGTATCACTGCATGCGATTCCAACTAGTCCATATGATTACGACTTCATAAGATCCTAAGATCGTGATGTACAAGTTGTCCCTGGTGACAAACTCTCCTAGGTTAAGGGCACAACCCGTAACCCTTCCTCCAACCTTCTGTTTGGCTCTCGAATCCATCTCTACAAAGCTAAACTCATCATGTTCGACTGCCATTACCTTAATACTTTTAGCGATGCACCATAAATGAAACTCTTAGTAGCACTGATATCTATCAAAATACTAAGGGTCTGGTTAGAGATGGTACCTGCCGTCTCGAGCATAATCGACTGGTATTCTGCCTGGCGGTTATTCACTGCTGCATGAATCTGATGGGATTTGCCCAAAACTCCCATGGTAGTGGGTTCGACTGATCCAGATGCTCTGGCCCTTTCCTCTAGGCAGTAATGCTGGTAATGTGGCTCCCCATAGTCCAACAACTTTCTTCGGTTTAGTATTCCTGGTACCCGAAGTATAAGCTGAATTCTAACAATAAGTCCAACTCAAACTTCTTGACCATAAGTTTCTGGGTAAATTGGTGTGGAGCATAATGAAGAAGCTCCAAACGTGCTTCGTACTTGGGCACCGTGCAACTTCCTTGTCGCAAGGCGTCAAATCATTGAGTTGACACTCAACGAATTCCTCAAAAAGGTACTTCTCCTAGAACCATTCCTAGAACAGTTCCCATGACACGTCGTCGACGACCATGTTCAAATGTGGTAGGAGTGTCTTCCACCATAGAAGAGCACTCCCCTTCACTTGAAAGACCACCATGCAGACCTTCATGCTGGAGGTCGTAATCATGAAGCGTGAAGCACAACGCCTTGCTTTACAACTATGCCTCGATGGCACAACCATCCGCGACACTCGTGGACCCGAGACCTCAAATCTCTCAAGTTCTCGGTGGATGCTAGTGGTACTAGCTAGGGCGCACTGTGGACCCTCAGTGGTACAGGTGCCCTGGCCTCAACTCAGTACCGAAGGTGAATCTAGGCCCTCTGACATTACCTGGAAGGGCCTTGTCTGATCATCATCATCCCTTATAACAAGCGAATCTAGCCCAAGGACTTGCTCTTCCCCTTGGGGGTTCGACTCCGAGTGTGCAGAAACTTCTAGAGGCATCACAACTCCTTCCACGACACCACGTTGTGAACCTCTGAGGCATCCTCTAAAATCATTCACCACAAGGACACGTTTAGGTTTTTAATTAACGTAAGGGTTAATGCTCATGGGTTTACTGCAGTGGAAATCCTGGTGATCCACAGTTGCAAGGTTGAACCCGCTCTGATACCATATGTAACGTCCCCAATCGTTTTGACTACACACGAAACCGAAAGTGCAAATATTTTTTTTTTTTAAAGGAAAGAAGGCAATGGCGACAACAATAACCACAGAACTGAAGACAAATGCAAGCACGTCGTCCAGGCAATAGGCAACTATGACTCCACACCCTGGGCACAAGGGCAACTGGGCAAACATGCGCAGAATAAATAGGAGGAATGACTACCCGCCCGACACAAACAAGACACACCTACAAGCTAAGGGACAACATCCCCTCCTGACACATGACCAAATATGAATAAGAGTAAAACCTCAAGGCGCGCGAACCCAACGCATGAAGGCATTCCACCCCGACGCTAAGAGCAACTTTCAATGCTCGAAAACACTCACACTGAATGCACCGACTCCGACCAAGTTCTCATTTTCCACTATCCAATAGGGTGTGCCATGATCCCCTCATCAGGAATCATGCCATCCCCAGGTGATAGCTGTGTCAAAACCTTGGCACCACACATCCTATCTGGACCGAGGACTCTAGAAAAATCCAACACGTGAGGAGCCAAATACCGAGAGAAACCACACCCAAACCCCAACAACAGGTCGACGAGACGCCAGAGGATGACTACCAGGGAAGACATAACCAATACATGACTTTGTCAACCACCCACACCTTTTATCAAGTCTAACCGGTCAATAAATACCATCTAATTAACATTGAATACAAATCAATTTTATCATTACTTACGATCTAAAGAGCAATTCTAAATTAATTCCAAATTGACATTAAATACAGCCAATTTAGCAAGTCTAATTACCATTTGTCCATAATTACCATCTAATTGACAAATCTAATTTAATCAATACTAAAACCATAAAATACAATTACCATCTAATTTGACAAGTCAGTTTAATCAAGGTTTAAAGTAAAGGACAAGTCTGGTCTGAGTTAGTTAAAGGCGATCTAAACAATTCAAGGTTGTCTATTCAATGAAGAGGTTGTCTAAAAATGCTAATCATTTGTTGTAAGAAGTAATTATAAATTACTAGTGCTACAAAACTACTGTGTACATTATACATGGGTTGTCAATTAAAAACAACAGAAGGCATGTAGATGACGAGTCATCGGGCCATCTAAGTAAACAACTACCCGAATTAGAATGCGTTTCAATCAATTTAGAGAAGGGTTGTCAATAAGTAACAAGCGTTAAACATGGGCGAGATTTAAATACCATTAACTCAGGAATATAAAAATGGCAACGCAGTCCTGGCAGGCCATCAATAAATGAAACGTACTCCTAATATGGTAACAATGTAGACCCAAGGTAAGTCCGAATGCAGCGCAGTTCAAGGGACAAAGTGCTAGGTACACAGGTGACTAAGGCTATCTTAAAAGAAAAAATTGTGCACATTACACATGACCCAAAGGAAGTATAAAATCGTTGTGGTTAAAACCACATAATCATAATGCCAGTAAATAAAATAGCACTGCCATTAAAGAAAGTCGTTGTACCTTATTCACCACGGATTGAAAATCTACATAATTGTTGTCAAAGAGAAAGTAAATATAATTGCATTGCCATCAATGAAATCGTAACTGCCAGTAGTTGTAATTGCATTGCCAGGATGCCAATTATAAACACATATAGTAATAACTAAAAATGTTTTTCCATTTGCTGAGATACCAAAATAGAAAAAAAGAAACGCAGACAGGAATAATTTAACATTTTTCCATTTGCTGGAATACCAATTACAAACGCAGACATGGATAATTAACACGTTTTTCCATTGCCACGATGCCAAATATAAAAAAAACACAGACAGGGATAATTAAACGTTTTTCCATTTGCCGGAATACCAATTAAAAACACAGACAGGGATAACTAACACATTTTTCCATTGCCAGGATGCCAAATATAAAAAAGAATGCAGACAGGGATAATTAAACGTTTTTCCATTTGCCGGAATACCAATTACAAATGCAGATAGGGATAAATAACATGTTTTTCCATTGCCAGTATGCCAAATATATAAAAAAACGCAGACAGAGATAATTAAACATTTTTCCATTTGATGGAATACTAATTACAAACGCAGACAGGGATAAATAACACGTTTTTCCATTGTCAGGATGCCAAATATATAAAAAAACGCAGACAAGCATAATTAAACATTTTTCCATTTGCTAGAATACCAATTACAAATGCAGACAGGGTTAATCAACACGTTTTTTCATTGCCAGGATGCCAAATATAAAAAAAAAAACATAGACAGGGAATTTAAAATGTTTTTCCATTGCCAGGATGCCAAATATATATATAAAAAATGCAGACAGGGAATTTAAAACGTTTTTCCATTGCCAGGATACCGAATATAAAAAAAAACGTACCAAAAGGGGAATTACATTGTTGTCAATAATATAAAAGAAAATCATTGTACAAACATCCCAGTAAATAAATGAATAAAAGTGATTATTTGTAAGATGTAAAGAGAAGACATACCATTCAATGTAAAAAGAAGACGTTCTAGTCCGACTCAACATCATAGAAGAATAAAAACGTAATCACTCTACAACTCAATAATACACAGACAAGAAAAAGATAAACTCTCACCATCAATCAATAAATTGTCGGGTCGAATATCTGCATCGAGGTGAAAGACAACAATTAGCCAAGGAAAAACAACAGCGGTAGACGACTGACATGAACATCCTTCGCTCATCATCCACGCACATAAAAGCAGGGCGTTGAGATCCATAGGTCTATTAACGCCGAAGTGACGACTGTAGATCAGGCTCCTGGCCGACTGCTCAGGCATGGACTGATGAGCTAGGGACGAAGAAAAAAATAAGTTGCAATCATCACAATCAATAAACCACAGAACGGTCAAGACATGCATGGATCGAAGGCCATGTGAAATGAACATCGAGCTAAAGGCTATGGGGGAAAATTTAGTTATGAATCAAATGCTAAGTCAATCATCTCCGTCATTAATTAATATACAAAACTAAAAGCATAAAGTATACTAACAATCTACCAGTAGAAATAAGGAAGCATACCATAGCCCAAGTCGCCTGCACTGAGTTGTGGTCCCGCGCGCTCCGTGCTTCTCCCGCTTGCCAACTGATGAGACTTCATCGGTACCTCCCAGCCAACGCCAGGGGTACTCTTCTTCCCCCTTAGCCCTCTGATCTGCAAAGGGGCCATGCACACTAACAAAAGAATCAGCTAGCTCCCAGGTCGCCTCGCAAGGCCAAGCTACCACTCCTCACCGAGTTGGGTATCCCAACTTCCACAAGCTAAGTCAGTCAAATATAAATTTCTACAGCGTAACGTTATGCATCATAGAAGCCATCCATCATATTTCTCCTCCCTTCATTATATAGAGTTTCGAAGTCCTTTACTTTCCCAAAATCCCATTTAATTTAATGTTTAATAAATTAATTCTCAAAAATCCTCCCCGTACAAGTGTCACCCATCCCCTTCATTCCTCCATAAATTAATTTCTTTAATTAATTAACTACCCCTATTTCCCTCACTCACCCAAAGGCATTCCTAGAATCCCTCCTAGGTGTCCTCATATTCCCGTACAAGTTTTAATCACTTTCCCGCTTACCAATTTACTAGTTGAGTTAATTTAGAAAGTTCTTAAATGCTAGATACCTTACTAAGTTTGACTTTCTGTTTTTTCCCTTGTGTTTCCCTTTTCTTTTTATGTTTCCCTCTTTTCCTAGTTTCATAATTATTTTAGATTTCCCTCTTTCCCCTTTTTATTTAACTCAAAAAGGCATGTGCAAAAACTTACCCTTTTTCCCTTTTTTTTTTTAATAAAAAAATATTTAATTAGCATAATATAGTAAAACAATTATTTCCCTTTTAAAAATTTTATCCCAAAATATTTTTATAAAACAATTAAATTGCTTACTC
>ML778207.1:883433-902671 GCA_009831015.1 Picea engelmannii
ATATATATATATATATATATATATATATATATATATATATATATATATATATATATATATATATATATATATATATATATATATATATATATATATATATATATATATATATATTATTTTAAATAAATAGATAAAATTTTACCACTAGTATAATTTAGACCTAGACTTTAATTTTCGTGTTGGGCGAAATTTTATTAGGGGAATTGTTTTAAAAATTTCTTACCACGTTATTCGTCCTAAGGCCATCTAGGTTCATTTCTTTATCATTAACAATGCGACGTGCCTTTCAGGATGCACTAGGTGCTCCAAGGGTGCCACTCACCTCAATCTGTTTCCCTTGCGCGATGTGCCCTTCAGGATGCACTACGTTCTCCAAGGGTGTCACTCAACTCTTTCCATTTTTCTTGTGCGACGTGCCCTTCGGGA
Organism: Picea engelmannii; assembly: GCA_009831015.1. Classification (NCBI taxonomy): domain Eukaryota; kingdom Viridiplantae; phylum Streptophyta; class Pinopsida; order Pinales; family Pinaceae; genus Picea; species Picea engelmannii. The sequence continues at coordinate 883,860 of ML778207.1, forward strand.
CACACCACGTGCTCTAAGGGTGCCACTCGCCTCTTGACTGACTTAGTAGACATCAAAAACCCCTGGAGTCAATACTCCGCCAGGTGAACTTTTGGGAGACTAAGGGCCTCTAAGGAATAGGACCCCTACCTTATTGCGCGCCCCTTAGAATCATCGTGAACGACTATCACAGTCTGCCCTCATGGCATCGTGGGTCCTCTTGAACTAGGTAATCATTAATCTACAATTCGAGCCACAGCGGAAGTGCTAGTAGGTTGTGGTAGGGCTATTGTCCACACCTCTCCCTCAACATCTATGGTAGTCCTGCGTGACCCCTCTACTCCACATGTGAGTCTGGTTGGCAAGCTATCGTCAGCCTGCATCATCAATGAATCATGTCAGAAATATATCCATAATCATATCATCTAATCAGATGCACTAGTATCAAATATAAAACAATCAAACCCCAATAGTTCACTCCCTGAATCGATCTAGAGTCCAAGGGTTCATTGATGCCCCAACATCCTTGAGGTCCAAATCCTACACACCTAGGAGAACTGAGTCAATAGCACCTGTCTAAGTCTATACAGTCAATAACATATAATCACATCCATAATGTCTCATGATAGTAATCAATGGTCAATGGTATAAAATCCGATTCACTTTCCAACAAGTGTCCTTAACTAATAGGTTTGTTCAGTGCGTGCAAGATAGGGACGTTACACATTTTTAGATATAAGTAGTTTTTTGGAAGAATGACTTAATATGGAGATTTATGAGTCCTTTAGTTTGAAAGGGCATCATGGAATTCTATTATATGACCATTGTGGAAGAGGAGAGAAGTATTTTATTGTTGAGTAGATTAGTATTTTATTGTTGTGTAAATATGATCAAATAACATCACCTGAGATGAGAATTTTTGAAGGATTTGGGACCTTATCCACAAGGATAATTTTACCTGAAGGATTTGAGACTTTATCCACAAGGAGATACGTATTTCATTGAAAGAATGACTTAATATGGAGATTTGTGAATTTTCTTTATACATAGTTCTATATTTATTTTCAGATTATTATCTAACTCTAACTCACAATTTTTTTTACCAAGAACACAATAACATCACTTGGGATGAGAATTTCACCTGAAGGATTTGAGACCTTATCCACAAGGATAATTTCACCTGAAGGATTTGAGACTTTATCCACCAGGAGATAAGTATTTCATTGGAAGGATGATTTAATATGGAGATTTGTGAACTTTCTTCATACACCGTTCTATATTTATTTTCAGATTATTATCTAACTCTAACTCACAATTTGTTTTTACCAAGAACACAATTTTTCTCTTTAACTTTTTTTAAGATTTTAGATAAAGTTTACAAATTGTTTAAATTATGTATGCTTAATTTGGAGAGTAACTATCTTAAATCTGTTTAACTGTGGTTGGGTATGTTATTATTTCTTATTGTTTATTTAATATTTAGTTACAGTATATATATTAATATGTGTTATTTGTTTTTTTTTATTATTGTTTTTTATTGTTACAGAGGTCTAAATTATATTTGGTGGAAAATATGTTTACAATATATTTTATGGGAAAGAGTATGTTGGAGGATGAGACTTAACTATTTTGGTATGTATGTCAATTTTGTTTTAATCACAATTTTTGAATTCTGTATTATTTTGCGTGTTTGAATTGTAAATTTTAATTTTTGAATTCTGTTTTTTTTGCAGGTTTGAATTGTAGGTATGAAGTGATCCATCTTAAAGCGATGACTTAGAGTCCAAAATTTTGAAGTTAAATGTCTTAATTTTTGTTATCATCCTAAAATGGATGTGTAACCTAAGTATTTTATAGTGTAACTATTAAGACTTTGATTATATATATATATATATATATATATATATTTCATAATTTTGGAATTCAAAATATCAATTAATTGTCTCATATTTGATTTCTCAAAGTTGATGGAAAAAAAGTGGCAAAGTTGTTAGTAATGAACTAATGTTTTGTATATTCTCATTTTTACAATGCATTAAATTAAGCATCAAACTCTTAAATACTTTTCTGCTATGTATTAATTTAAATGTTTCATTTTATGTTTACTGTGGATCGTTAAAAATATGATTATATTGACATATCATGTTAGTAATGAACTAATGTTTTGTATATTCTCATTTTTACAATGCATTAAATTAAGCATCAAACTCTTAAATAATTTTCTGCTATGTATTAATTTAAATGTTTCATTTTATGTTCACTGTGGATTGTTAAAAATATGATTCTATTGACATATCATCAAGTAATTTAGGCAGAATAATTTTATAGTAAAAGATTTATTTTTTTTCTAGTTACTAATGACCTTGTTGGTTACTAAAGGAAAGATAGGCATATGAGATCTGCTAAATAAATTGGTTACATAGATGCACTTAACTAATAAAAAAAACTAAAGAAAAAACTAAATGAAAGATAGGTATATAAGATCTACTAAATAAATTGGTTACATAGATGCACTTAACTAATAAAAAAACTAAAGGAAAAACTAAAGGAAATATAGACATATGAGATCATAGATGCACTTAACTAATAAACAAAACTAAAGGAAATATAGGCATATGAGATCTGCTAAATAAATTGGTTACATAAATGCACTTAACTAATAAAAAAAGCTAAAGGAAAAACGAAAGGAAAGAGAGACATATGAGATCCGTTAAATAAATGAAAAGAAAAATTAGAGTGTGAAATAATACAAGAATGTGTTGTTATTTATCTATTTAAGAATGTGCAAAGCCAATAATACAAGAATAATACAATAATACAAGAATGGGTTTATATATTTAAGAATATGCAAACCCAATAGATGGACAAGAAAAAAGTGAACTACCAAACATACAAGATTGTATCATTGCATATATATTTAAGAATATATGATAGTAGACAACATGTTAAACCATGCAAAACCTATTTGAGAATATATGGTAGCAGAAAACACTTTAAACCATGCAAAGCCTATGCTGGTATGAACTGCACTAAAATGAAAAAAAATTCATGATCTACCAATTTCCTTTCAAAAAACTTGTGTTTGATTTTGGAAGAAGGTAACCAATGTGGAATTCAAAGGAGAAGATATGCATTCAAGAATTATGTTTTATACATGCCATGGAATAACTCATACCCCTTGTACAACTCATATAACATGTATGAAAGGGAATTACATTAGGAAAACGATTTACGGGCTATGGTTTAGTACTATTCACATAAACCCACATTTGTGTAAGGGTCTTCACTTGACTTTAGGCAAGGTTGTATTATTTTCCTTAACTTTGTTAGAGAAGATATATTAATTACAATTTATGCAATTTGATTCTAATGATTAACACTTCTAAATAAGTTTACATGAAAATCAACTTAATTATTAAAATGAAGATTCTAAATAATTTCAAATTTTAAATGAAAATCAACTTAATAATTAGAATGGAGATATTGTTATATATATGATATTATTATTAAAGTGTTATTACAACAAGTGGAAGAGATGTTTCAATTGTTTTTAGTTTTTAGAATATTAATTTTAAAAAAAATAAAAAATTACCACTTAAATCTCTCAAATCTAGGATAGAAGAGATGTTCAACTCTTCTTTGATTGGTTCAATAGTAATAAAAATAAAATTCTCAAGATAGAAGAGATATCCAAATTAATTATAGGTAATGCTTATAAAATAAAATATTGAGATAGAAGAGATGTTCAACACTTTTTTGGTTTGTGTGATAATGACAAAATAAAATGCTAAAAATGATGTGACAATAAAATAAAACCTTAAAATGGAAGAGATGATCAATTCTTCTTTAATTTTATCATGTAGTCATTAAAAAAATGCTCAAAGCTAGAAGAGATATTCACCTCAAAGTTCATATACCCTTAATAAAATAAAATCTCAAAATGAAAGAGATGTTTTTAACTTTTCTTTAATTCTGAGAACAATAATTAAAAAAAATATTCAAAATAAAAGAGATGTTCAATTCAACTTTAATTTATATAATTCTCGTATAATAAAATAAAAATCGGAATGAATTAAAATTTGAAACAAGATATTATTACAATAGAAAATATAAAATATGTTTAACTTTTTTTAAAATTAATGCAATATTATTAAAATCAAATGGAAAAAAAATACTATTGAAAAAAGTAAGTGTTCAATGGAAATGGTGTTTAACAATTTTTTAGTTTAAAATAAAATGTTCATAATACAAAAGGTATACAACTCAATTTTGATTGGTGTAATGCTCATAAAATAATTTTGATTGGTGTAATGGTTGGAAAAACACAGATAAAATATGGTTGAACCATATTTTATCTCTGTTTTTTAAGAATGATCTGGAGTCTTTTATACATACCCTTTTTATACATATCCTATTTGGAAATATGGTTGAAAATAGTCAAAACAAGTCATCAAATTCTGGAATGTACTTTCAATGAAAAATAAAAAAATTCTAGAATGTACATGTGCCACTTGTTTAAAAACATTGTAATGGTATTCCATTTTCAATTATTCGTTAATGATCGACTTTGGACATTTTCCATTTTCTAACTTTTTTTTTTTTTTGAACTTCTATTAACTTTATGCGCGTTGCACTTACCAAATGACTATATTGACAACTTGTGACATCTAACTGGTAGTCTTGAAAGTGAACTTAAGTATCGGTTTGATGGGTTTCTTGAAAAAAATATCCTTTCAATACAATGGATCATCTTTCATATATAAAACTGTTATCATCAAAATCTTCTAATAGCCTCATCTTTTGTTCTGTGCATCGCATCAAATAATATTTCACGTTTTTAGTGTTGTCTACAGGTGTAACCATGGCAAAAACATCTCCTGCAAATAATTGGATATATTGGAAAACAAATAGTTTGTGTTAGATTATCACACAAGTAAATCTACAAGTTATTTGAAAACATTTAAACATAAAAATTACCTTCTCTAACAAGATAAAAAACTCTATCGCCATCAACGAACACTATAGTTTCATTTGATTCCATCTCCTTTGAGCTTGCAAGTGGCATTTTCCCTTTTACATTAAGTTTGGTATGCCTCCAAGCTTTAACATATCCTGCATTTTCATTTTCACAAATAACTATGGATTTTGTGTCCTCTATGCAAACTGAACAAAAACAAGACTCATTTCTTCTATCAAATGCAAACACATTTTGAAAACATTTTGTTTTAACTGAATGTATTTTTCGTGTCCCAGGTATTGTACTGGTGTCATATGAGATTGATCTATTTACATTTTGGATTCCAACATACCAAAAAAACCTGCACAAGACAAGAACTTGTTAACTTGAAATCTCTCAAGAAAATGATTGAAGTTTGAATATAAATTTGAACACGTTCAAATAAAAATATCATGTGTACATGTGTAACATTTATATATAGACACACCTGCACACATCCCTTGATGGATTATATTCATGGCTTAGCGCCATTTTGCACCATTCAAAAACTTGTTCATTGGATTCAAATCGAACGGCATGAGGGTTCATCTGATACCTTCGAAGTGCTCGTTTTACACATGCCCCTGCGCCGTCGTGCTCTCCTTTTCCATGACCAGTCTCAAAAAAATTCCAACAATGTGTAATGTTTATTTTTTTATGAAGACGACATAACCAATAGAATGATCGTGAAAATTTGAACTAAACTGCACACCCATCTGACCATATCCAATGTCGATCGAATCTAATTTCACGTTCTTTCAATGAATCATAGAATTTATCAAAACAATGTTGTACATAATGTGTGTCTTGTGCTCGATCATCACTTATATAAAAGTGATATTCTTTACTAACATGTCGATTGTCATTGGTGCTTTCTATGTTATCAAGACTCCATTGAGCATGTCTATATAGAACGTGGAAAAATATTGTGACTTGATCATAATGATAATATTCACTATGTATTTCTTTTTGTGCGGCGAATGTGTAATTCTCTACAAAATCAACTACAGACAAAATTGTCCTTGGTGGAAACACTTCATGGGATTGTTTGAATTATAGATCTTGCCATTGATCTCTATGTGAATGTTTGGTATATTTATAAATTTCTTCCTCAAACTTCTTCAAAAAATCTATCACACAGATCTGATCTACCTTCAAATCAATCCTTTTGGAAATAACATTTGAAGAATGTGGAGTCGTGTTGTTGATATATTCATATCTCTTCCAATTGACTGTTATATTAGAAAATGATTGATCATTCATATCAATATGATACTTTGAATGAAACAAACTTAGATTTCCACAACAATCACATTCATTTCCACTAACACATTTTTTTTGTAAAATAAATCAACATCTTTTCTTTCACATAGAATTTCAAAGATAAAAAAATGGAATGTGGAAGGAAGAGGTGAACCAGGCCGTAAAGTTTTACCAAAATCCAAAAAAGTGTCGTAATACAACTCAAATTCCAACATGATAATGACAACAACAAGTGTCACGAATAGTGATGGGTCTAAAAAACCATGGTTTTTGTTGCACAAATGTATTGATGGAAATTTTAACTTCTTTCTGCTCTTCTTTGAACTTATTGAACAATTCTATTTGTGTCATTGACAATATATGTTTTGGATGTTTTTCATATTGTTTTCATGCTATTCTTTGTTGCAACACATCCCTTGTATGTGGTGAAACACGAGATTCTTCCAACCAACAATTACGAGCCAATTCTTTAACATTTTTTGCAAGTCTATCTTTATAGGGTTGTCTAGAAATCACTGTCCAACAAGCCAGTTCATCATTTTCATCTATTTGGAATCGAAATTTTCTATGTTTGTGCAATATTTTTCTTGACGTTCCCATTGTTTTTTCCATGACTCTTGTCAAACGATCTTTTATATTGTTAGATAAAACAATTGTTGTTTGTATCACTCTATGTACGTGCAACACTGACATCTTTTTTTCAAGATTTTCCAAAAGCTTTTAATACACTAGTTATATTGTCAAAGACATTTTGTTTCACCTTTGTATTTTTTGTCAACTTTTGAATACCCAATAATGATGTAGCTTCTTTTAACTTTATTGACTTCATTAGACAGAGTGAAAGTTGAGCTTGTACTATTACTGATTCATCTTTGAAAAAATTATTATACATATTCTTAGTTCGATATCTTATATAAAGATTAGATTTTTTCTTCCCAAATTTGTCAGTAGATCAACATTTTCTAATATTTCATTATCAATATTGATAGATTCTCCTGCATATTTCAATTTAAAGTTTATGTTATAAAACAAAACCCGAACACAAATTCACTAAACTATATATACAAGTGTCCATCTTGTATTATCTAAATTTATGTACATACCTATAGGTGATTCGTCTTCTGCTTCAATTTCGGTTTCAACATCTTCTGCTTCAATTTTGGTTTCAATGCCTTATGCTTCAATTTCGGTTTCAACGTCTTCTTCGACATTATCAGACAAATCTATTTATGTTTTCTGAAAAATATAAAACTGCAATTACAATCAATTATATTATTTACAATATTTTAAATTTGAATTCTATACTTTCTGAATACATTCCCAATGTGTGTCGTGTGCTCGATCATCATATGTGCATGCATACCTGGTTGAACTTCTTGTTGAAAATCTCTATTTACATTATCATCATTTTTTTCTTCAATATTTGCACGTTCTCATTTCTTTCTCCAATAATGCTCTTTCCTTTGTTCTTTTTGTCAAGTATCATCTCGAGTGCGATCAAATTTTTTCTTGCACAAACTTTTGTTTCCCATGACTTTTATAGTTATCTGTAAAAGATATGTTCAACAAAGACTCCACCTTGAAAAAATGATCAACATTTATCTTTCAACATATAAATTGTTATTCCAATAAAAACTTGAACAAACATCAATTACCTTATTCAACAAAAACCAAAAAGATTATTTAAAACTTTGTTTAGGTTCTCTAGAAAACCATCATGTATCGATATCGATCCTCTGATTAAGCCTATGGAACATAGGGAAGAAATAAAGAAAGAAAAGAATATAGCTGCAATGAGTAATAGAAATGCTTTGAAATCCCTATCCCTGAGCTCATATTTGTTCATCCAGCAGATGAATTGTGTTAAATGTGTTTGGCCTAAAGCGTATTTATACAATTTGGCGTGAAATGAAATGATACGACATGTCTTTTCATTTTTTCCGACCGACGGAATTTGTTCAACACGCTTTCGACCGAAATAAGGTTTTTTTGGCCGAAAACCTTGGAAAACGTTTAGTTTTGATGGTTTCCGTTAGAATTTAGTCTTTCGACTGAAATAATATTGGTTTGGCCGGAAACATGAAATTGGGACTGAAAACAGAAACCGGATAATTGCCCCAAGCTTACCTCAACTTTGGAGGTTGTAGACTCCTACAAATACTCAGAATTTGGTTTCGCAAATGACACCAGCATTTGAAAAATTGAATCTACTTTCAATTCCTATAATTTGTTTTCATTTTCATTAATTTTATCTATTTTTATTTAATTTTTAAAAAAAATCACTGCATAACATTTTCAGCAGACATTATGATTCAGTGAAATGAAATATCCGTATCTCTAAAAATATACAGTGAAAATTTTAGAAAAAATTATATTCATAATCCTTAAACTGTTCTTTTCAAAAGGGTAAGCAAAAATTAAGATAGATACAAGGTGTAGAAAAACATGTGTTTAAAATATGCAACGTTTTCAGCTTGGTCAACTTAATTTTTTTTTAGAAATTATAATATTCATCCGTTAGATTCAAAATTATAGTCATAATAAAATAGTCTCTGTAGATTGTTGCAGTATATTTCGTTTCTTAAAAACATAAGTTTCAATAATAGATACATTGTTGTGGGAAAAAATAACTCATTATCACTCCTTTCATGTTTAAGGAACATATTGTTAAACAATTGTCAAATTGACATATCAAATATTGATAAAAAAAAAAATTGAAAAATAGTCATTGGAAATCTAACAAAATTATTCACAAGTTTTGTTTTTACTGTAAAGTGAAATTCTAAATAAAAAAAAAGACTTTTGTATGCCGGAAGTTGAAGAACTTGTGAAAATACAGTTTTTTTTCTCATAAAACAAGCAAAAGTGTTACCCATCTTCATGATTTCACCCTATTAACCCCCTCTCGATTTGAACTTGTGACTTCTTAGGACGAAACAAATATCTATATATATATATATATATATATATATATATATATATATATATATATATATATATTGAAAATTTCCTTTATCTAAATCACTTAGTCAATCCAATTATTTATCATAATTGAAATATAATCAAAAGATTCAACTAGAATAGTGTTTTTTTTTAACTTGTCAATATCTACCATTACAATAATCACAACTTAGTATGTAATCTTATCCTAATATGAATTATCTTTATAATACCAAGGTAGATCCATCTTAAACCTGGATCTATCAAGCATCGAGAAGGATCAAATTTCTTAATGTGTTGTTATCTAAATATATACGTATGTAGTTATTTTATTTATTTTTAATTAAGTTGACTTTATTAATATTATTTTAATGTAACGGTATATAATCTAACATCACGTTAACGTGACAACATCTCCCCCATATTGGATTGTAGAGCACCTCACTACTCTATGTGCAATAATACCTTTATTCCAGGGATTTGATATGAATTGAAACAAACATGATAGGTATAATTATGAAATCTCTTATGTGTGATATTAACAACTTGTGTGTTATATTACATTAATTATCTTAAAGACGTCAACGTATATGATAAAACTTATAGAGATTATACTCCTTCAAAACATATAGAATTTACTCCAATATTTACGATATCTCTCTCATTCCTTTTGGTTAATATGAATCTTATGATTTATAGTTTAATATTCACATCAATTATATTATGAGTGCAATTTGGGGTGATTATATAATGCAATATAATCTAATCTTTATCAATTATTGGTGCAAGTTTCATAGATGCATAATACATATAATCTTGTCCAATTGTTATTACAATTGTTATTACAAGTTGTTTAATATTGTTGGTGTGAAAGTCTATATGCACTATCAACTACAATTGTGTGTGCAATGTAATAATAAAGACAAGGTGAGGTAATATAGTTATGTAAAAACTACTCGTCCATGGTAATAAATCACTTGTGAAACCACTACTCGTTAGCATAGATAAATTACTTATGTAACCACTATACCTGGTTTGATTCACAATCACACTGAATAGTTAATATATTTGGCTTGGTTGTGACCTTAAAAAATAGATTATTATTATTATTATTATTATTATTATTATTATTATTATATGATCCATTTAACATCAAAGAAAAATCTAATATTCATTCGTTCCATTCACAGATTGAAAACTGAAAGGAATATACAACACATGAATTATTGGGAAACTTGTACTATCAATTCCTTGTTGTTGATAACACAATACGCCACGACTCACCTACTGGTTAGCTGGTTCACAAGTTTGACATTCATTGACCTTCATTGATTGTAATTTCTTCTACAAAAACTTCTATACCTAACCCACATTCACTATGAGTGGTCAACACAAATTTATAGACAACAATTGTAATAAAAAATAAACATGCAATTCAAGGTTTATAACATTAAGGATTGAGTTGATTTGGATTCAGGGTTTACAACAATGAGGTTTGAGTTGATTTGGATTCAGGGTTTACAACATTGAGGATTGAGTTGATTCGGTTCTCCTTGGTTCTGTACGGTCTTTCTTTTATTCCATTATATGGAAACATATGCATATGATTTCCTATGGTTGAGTATGAATTTTAATTAAATGAAATAATCTTTCTATGTGCAATTCCAATAATATAAAAAATTAAACAAATTAGACTTTAGCAGTCAAATCATTGCACAGAGGGGGTCCCTTGTCCCACAAAAAAGGGGGGCGCATACACCAATTTGGTGTCTGGCTTGGTCGTGACCTTAAAAAAAAAGATATATGTGTTATTATTTTTCTTAAATCAAATATATTTTCAATAAACTATCATTTCCAATAACAAATAAATTTATACAATTAACAGTAACAAGAATTACTGTAGAGCTAGTAGACCACTATGAACCCTGATATTGATTGATAAAACTTGATTTCCCTTTGCACCTTCCTTGTCAATCCTTTGATGATCCACTGGTTGACCACCCTACCAATTCTAATGGGTACTCTCCTTCCCCAAGGATCCCCAAGTTATTCTGGAGTTGTATAGAAGGTACCAATCTAGCAATAAGAGAAGAGTGAAGTCGTTATGCTTAAGAATAAAATCTCCACTTCATAACACTCTTCAATAAACCAAACTCTTGGGCAATCACCGATAGAAAGTTTAAATATTATGACAACCATCTAGCATTAGGGTGCAAAAAGTTCATTTCCTTTTAGCTCAAGATTTCCTTTTATATATTCTATGGCTCAAGCCACTGGTCCAACTCATGCAAAATTATAATTTCCTAAATTAATAATAACCTATTATTCACCCACTCATGTGTCACTCATATGCACAAGTGCATAAGATATTACCTATTTAAAAATATAAAATAATGAATTATCCTCATCCAACTCCCAAATTTCCCATTTTCTTACTTCACACTTCTATTTGAATTTGAATTATTGTGAACTCCTCTTTCCTCTCCTTGATTTGTGGGTGCACTAGTAATTAGTTTTTAGTTAATTAAAATTACTTTATTTTTATTTCTTGCACACTCCTAAAATGTATTTGTTTCTCAGTGACTTCTAATTCATTATTCATTTATCTTTGTTATGATATATCCAATAATATATATGCTCAATCATACTCCTATCCATTTATTTAACTTCTCTCTTTATGTTATAATGCATACGCTATATGATAATTTTTCTTATATTTAAAAGAAATATGTATTCTAAGGAAAACATATTTTCTATGCTTTGACCAATCTTCTTTCAATGTAGACTTGATAGTTCATAATCGATACCAGTGGTGCCATGCCTCTCCATGCCCTTTAATAGTTACCTTTAGTAAGTACCAAGGGTTCCATGTTTATTCATGCCCTTCAAGCATCCAACTTTCATGGTGGAGGAAATGATGAAATTGTTGAGACACTATTAACTCAACCTTTGTCACCCTTTTTGACAGACTAATGGTCACTAAGGATTAATGATCTCTCTTAATTTCTCACCACTCAACTAAACTTCATGAGTGACCGAATCTATGGCATAACCTCATGAAAATGTATAACCTTTAAATAAAAACATCATTTTCTTTTCAACTAGGTCATAGAAAAGGAGTGCTAGTAGGTGGAAATATGAATGTTGTTCCTCCTCTCTTGATGGTACCCTATACACTTCCATACAACCCCATTATCCATATGTGGATTGATCGACATGCATATTCTCTGTGCATGCACACACTACAATTGATGCATCAAATAGTTCCATAATCAAAATCAAAGCATATTATTAACCATAAAATATATGATAATACCCTGACTCAATCCAGAGTCCAATATAATGTTGAAACAATCCCAAGTCAATATAAATCTATGGTTTCTGATCACAATAGGCAAACTATCAATAACATCTACAAGTTAATGTATTCAACATTTTTCTTTCAAAGTATCATAATCATATACATTGATAATGTCATTTGCATCACATCAATTTATTTAATCCATCCATGTTATCATTAAACACATTTTACTGAATCCATTCCAAATAATCATTTTAAGTCAATCAAATAACATATAAGTTTGATTTCAATGCCAAGTACAATTCAATAAACTAGGTCATTTATAAAAAAAATGCCCTCAAATAATAAGATCCAGTCTGTCAAATAGGTACACTCACAAATAGGTCACTACATTTATTAATAAAAATAATTAGTTATATATTTAGGATGGTCATTTAATTTTATAAAAACAAAACTATAAATTTATAGTTCATGGTATCTTGTTAGGTTAGTAAGAGAGGGGCATTGTTATTTTCCTCATCAAAGTTTAAGTCTCTCCAATGACATGCTTATGTTTATGGACATTTTCATGTATGCATCTAATTTTGAAAAATATGAGTGAGATCAAGTATAGGTCCTAGATAATTTTGATGGAACAAATGACCTCTTAGACAAAGTGTGACTTCTATAACGTGATAGTACATTATTTTTCCATTAAAAAACCAAAATAGAGTAGTATTTTCATTTTTACACTGATGAGAGTTCTTGGTAAAAAAATAAAGGTAAAGTCTCTTAGTGATGTTAGATTAAATTCCCATAGTGTCCTTGCTTTTCTTGTTAAATTTTGTAATGAAGTTTATTGAAGAAGATTCATGTGTAGTGCCCCACCCTTTTGAACACTTTTTGAGATCAACCATAATGTAATTAGGCTAACATAACCTATTATATGATTAGTGAGCGCTTACACCCCTTTTTAGGCAAGGAAAAGTGATTTGATGAGTTATCATTTTATAAATGCGTGATCTGTAAATGAGGGAGTTATAGCATACTTGCTTCACCAACATGGATCCTCTTCGGAAATTAAACTTTGTTCTCCATTTCTCTATCTTGTACAATGATATATGTCTTTTGAATGACCTGTTCTTGGGTGTAACCTACACACAACAACTAGATGGCAATGTTATGAAAATCAATACCTTGGGCTCAAATTCCTTTGTTTTTAATCACCATGCAAGAATACAAGGCATGAGATTGAATCACTACTTGGTTTACTTGCTATGGAAAACCCAAACTAATCAATAGAAAATAATCAAAATTTGTCAACTCACAACACTTCAAATATGTTTGCACTATCTTTTCCAAGCACTCTATTCAGAGTGCCTATTGAGGATAAATTCTTGTGGTCTTATATTTTCACCTAGAACTCCAATTGTAAACCTGTCAATCTACACATTACATTCTAGCATATTTTCCTCAACAAGACACTCGTAAAAGAAACATATGGTGCTCCAACAATAATAAGGAATAGGACTCCTTGGCTCAATGGAAATGTACCCAACAATTTTATATGAAGAAATGTATTCAAAGGAAGCCAGCAATTACAAAATCGTTTCCTCCCTTTAAACTCATCAATTGATAAAGAAAGAATCAATTCTTTAGGATCCTATTGCTACAACAACACTAAGATGATAAAACAAAAGACTTGTTTTCCATACTATCACGTTTCCTTGAACTAAAAAATGAGTGAGCCTTATCTCTGAGCAATCAACAGTCAGATGGGATGGAAGATTCCTACATCAAATGTCACTGGTAGGACCCTTTCCCAAATTAATACAAATAGAATCCCTCCATGAAATAATAGCCAATTGGACCTTGAATTGGAAATGGGTAATGAATTAATACCATTGAAAATCAAAATGTGATGTTAATAATCACCTGTTATGTATATGTACTAAGAAAGAGAATATTATTGTTTTAACTTCTCCCAAATTACATTATTTTCGACCCAGAGAAAAGCTGTCATTTTATGCCAATTACATGAAGCCCGACTGTATGATTTTTATATGATAATAATTATATTTGCAACTGCATGTTGATCGAGCTATTGAAAACATTATCTCTTTGAATTTGCAAGACAAATCGATTCCATGAAGAGTAGAACCCAACTTGATTTTTGTCTGAAAACTCACCCAATCAACCAAAGGAAAATCAATGCACTCAACTCAAATTTGTCGTTGTTAGGAAAATCACTTAGATTGGATGAAAAAGGAAACATTGAAGGTTGAGAACACAACCATACGACTTGTGGGTAAGAGAAAAAATGCCCGACATTCATAAAATTTCAAAATCCGAATTTAGGAACTCCTTACAGAAATGCAATGGTAGTCATTGATCTCCGAATTCTAAGGGGATTGGACACTGGTCATTCCAAAGATGTTGTAGTTAATTCAACGAGTGACATGAATCAAATATATCTAATAATCAATATCATTGGAGTTTGAAATCGATTTCTAAGTAAGGAATATTAGAATTATAATTTGACATTCCTCATTATAATCCATTAACAAAGCTAAGAACAACATTTCACAACATTTCACACACAAGGAATTACTCCACAACCGTAGATAAATTCATACACAAAGACACATTGTTTACCTTGTAAACTCAAATGGAAAACCAGCTTCAAATGGTTGCTCAATGCTCTTATTTTAGCAATGCAACTAATGGCTCCTTGTGATCCTCTTCTCTTTGGCCCAAAAACCCTTTGAGAGTGAAAGTATACAAACAAATAGGAGAGATGAGGTAGTGGGAAGGCCAACATGCACCTTTCATTTTCCATTCCTTAGTCTTTCCTCTCATATTATTATTTTTCCTTTTAATTGATTGATTTATTTTTCTTTCTTTTGTATTATTTTCTTTTACATTTACTTTGTCTTTAGTAGTTTATCTAACCTTTATTAATTGTTGAATTTCACTTGAATGTGCCAAGTCTTATGTGTTGGGATCAAGCCTCCAAACTGAATTAATGAACATAGAAGAAGAAGATATAAAACAATCACACAACACACACGGACATAGGGTTTGGGGGAAATGATATCCTTTATTGGTCAGCCAAATAATGGAGAAATGAATACAAATCTCAAGAATCTCCTCACGGGCTTCTACATTTAACTAGGAGAGATCTCAAACATTTCCAGACATACGAAAATCCAAACATTTGAGGAACCTACAGATTGTAACTACAAGGGTGTGTGTTGTCACAACCCAACAATCTCCACATTGACAACAATTTCCTAATACCTTTCCCAAAAAATAAATCATCAACTTTCCCGCAAGCCAAGAGAAGCCAAACACCACCACAGTGTCATTAACAATACTAGTTACATGAACATGTCTGCATAGTTTTCTCCAGTATGGACCACTCCACCTCCATCAATAACCTGAACCTAAGGTAGATCTCCTCTTGTCCAATCTCCTGAATCATCATAACCACAAAATAAATCATTGCATCCATTGTAGGTGATACTCATGCTTCTAAGATACTGAAGCACCCATTTCCATGCTCTTTACCTAGTTTTTCCATGTGTCCACTGACAACATCAACTACATGTGATATACTTGAACATTCCATCACAACCATCAACCATCCTACTGCATTTGCATAAGGTACACAAGACATATAATCATTTTCTTCCGTTCTACCATGATATAACTTGAAGAAAGATTACAATGGAAAGCTAAAGGGATATTTACCGGTTTCACAATGTTCATACTGAAGCTCATCAATATCTTCTCTATAGACTTGTGACAACGACAACTTACCATTTTCCCCATCTGTGTGTACTTTTGTGTCCAATATTTGTTTTGCTGCTCCTAGATCCTTCATCCAAAACATTTTGTCCAACTGAGCCTTTAACCTGCTAATCTCAACCATGCTTTTCTTGCAACAAGCATATCGTCAACAATAACACCAAGATAATGAATATGTAAATGAAACTTTTGAGGTAAACATAATGATCATACTCACTTCTAAGAAAATTTGGCTCACCATGAATGAATCACACAACTTGTACCATTGACTAGTTACCTTAGGCCATACAATGATTCCCTGAGTTTGCAAACAAATCTCCCTTTGCGATCATGAACAACTTCTCATGGTACATATCTCTGCTACTAATGATTTTTGGATAGTAGGATCCCACAATCTGCATCCTTTAGCTCTATCACCATAACTAATAGAGATATAAAACTTTGTTCCCTTGATAAAATACAACCAAGCCAGCCAAGTGAGTCTTCACCTTTCACCTCCAAGATAATTCCAATGGAGTATGCAATCCATGGGATCTAAAAAGCATGTTCCTAAAACAATGACTCTTGACCTACCTGCCCCCCCCCTTTTCCATGACCAAACATTTGGCCAAACTTTCCTCAAATCAGGGTATCTGAGAATACCGCATGATCCCCCCTATCACTTAGGTCTACGTCTAGAATCTACTAGTGAAATTTAAAAACCCAAGGTATGCATGCCTAACCAGATCTTATAGTTGTATTCCCATTTACATAGTAACAGTTTTTGAACTCCATCTGAAACTTTGCATTTGAAATCTCCCTCCTTTCTGTGGACCGACCGATTTCCACCATAACCGCTAGATATAATTCTTTCTCCTACTAGAATCAACACATAGATTCCCAAAGGTATCTATTTCAACACCCTGGAACATGGTGGGGAAAAGAAACACCACCTTGTTCAATAATCAAAATCCTAATCTATTAATCACTTCAATCTTCTAATTTGGGAGCTCATGCAAAAAAATTATAGACCTGATCTTGAGAACCACAAGAGGCACAGTGCAAAGCACCATGTCCCTTGAAAAACCTACTTCCCAGCTACCACCTGCACCCCATCACTCTCATACCTAACAACCTTGAATCTTAACTGAAGCATCTGCCACGCAACAACCAAACCTGCCAAACCTATAACAACCCTAATTTGAATCTTAACTGAAGCATCTGCCACGCAGCAACCAAACCTGCCAAACCTGTAACAACCCTAACTAATTATTTAAGTATCTTGATTAAATATTTATTTAATAAATATTAGTTTAATAAATTATTAATTTTGAAATTTTTTTTAGGCTTATTTTATAATATAATTGTATTGGTAGATGGGCCCATTTATGGGGGGGGGGATAAGGTGGTTGAGGTTTAATGGGGGGATAAGGCGATTGGATAAGGGAGGAGAAGGAAGATAAGGAAGGGGGAGGACTCGGGAAGAGGGAGCTCTTTTGGGGGAAGATATATTTTTAATTTATGGGAGGGGGAGAAATTTGGGAGAGAGGGAGAAGGTGAAGAGAGGAACAGTTTGGACTACATCTGTATTACTGGTTTTACTTGCAGCTTGCTTGACGACTCTCACAGGGGCATGTGTTGCTAGGAATTTTGGGCTCGAGGGCTAGGAAACTGTAAGGAATCCTGGGGCTAGGGAGCCGAATAGGATGTTCCTAGCTGGATGGGAGGTTAATCAGTTTGGGCAGAGCTTCAATTAAACATCAGTTTGAGGTAGATACGTTTCATTATCATTATTATTATGTTGTTATTCATTATTGTTATGTTGTTTATTATTATTATGCTGAACATGTTGATCATTAGTATGTTGTTCTTTTTTTTTAATTCTGTTGAACATTGTTATTATGATGAATAGTGAACTGAAAAGAAAATATGATAGAATTTCTATATTTAAATTTATGTTTTATAAGGCTCTGTATGGGCAGTCCTTACACATGGTATCAGAGCTCTAGTTTAAAATATGGGGCCAAGGGCCTACCTACCCACCCATCCTCTTGACTCTTGATTGAAGGCTATGCTATGTGTCTTGTAAACAACCCTGAAAACCTGCAACCTGGAACCCTTTAATTACAACCCTTGAAACCGTTCCCAACAATTGGAAAAAACAACACTAAAACCCTCTAAAACTTCAAAAAAAAACTTGTTGACCTGTACAAGTGAAATCCTTGAAAGGAGTTATATAAACATAAATGATTAGACACACATCAATACTTTGTATATAGAAAATATATGGGAGTGTGTACATAAATGTATATAAATCTGGGCCAAGATCCAACTCCATGTAACCTGCAAGCCAATCACACAATTTTTTTTTTTAACACGGATCTATATATAAATAATATGCACATTGAAAATGTAAATGGTATAATAATATACATATTGAAAGTGTTAAATAAATTTTAACACTTGTTTCAAATAAAAAAACATATGTAAACAAATATATATATATATATATATATATATATATATATATATATATATATATATATATATATATATATATATATA
>ML778207.1:911831-937866 GCA_009831015.1 Picea engelmannii
TTTTGAAGAGGGATCAAGTAGTGGTCATCCAAGCAACAAAGACTTCATCAAGTTTGTCAAATCTACAACCAATGACGACAACAAAACTGCAGAAACAAAGGAAGATAATCAACCGCCCAGGAGGAGTAAAGAAAAAGGTGCCAGAACTGAATCTGTAGAACAAGGAAATAATACACTCCCTGCTCAAGGAAATCATCAGCATGGAAGAATCATCAGCATGGAAGAAATCGATTTGCTCAAAGAAGATAACCATTTTCCAGGTACAAAGAATTTTTCTATGGATATTGTTTCTATTGTTCTAACTTTGGTCACAAAGCTAAAAATTGTTCCTTAAGACTTAGACATGAGCAATTAAGATTTCCAAGGAATAAATATCTACCACAA
Source organism: Picea engelmannii (assembly GCA_009831015.1). Lineage (NCBI taxonomy): Eukaryota > Viridiplantae > Streptophyta > Pinopsida > Pinales > Pinaceae > Picea > Picea engelmannii. Next base: position 912,216 of record ML778207.1, read on the forward strand.
CAAAGAATGATACAGCCAAGTAACAAACTATCACAGATTGCAAATTGTCAAATTAAGTCTAGAGACATGCAACTGAGGAGGTCAAGAAATAATAAACAGTCAATGAGTAGACAACGCTGCAACAATAACTTTGACCTATTGAACAATGAGATTTAATGCTATAACTACCACAACTTTAGCCAAAAAGCTGCAAACTTCCATCTGAAGAATTATAAAGAAGATCCAAGGACAAATTTCTTAGATAGAAAGGCCAGCACATGGAAAAGGAAAGATAGTGAAAAATGTGGTCTAGCACTTTCAACTCAAAAACAAAAGGCCTCCGGGAATATAGACAGTGGATGTTCCAAACACATGACTAGAGACAAGGATAAGCTTCTATCCATAAGAAAAAGAAAAAAAGGAAATGTGATCCTTGAAAATGATGAACCAGGTAAAATCAAGGATAGAGGGATGGTGAGTTTGAGTAATGACAAAGGAGATGCTCAGTACGTTCTGTTTGTGGATGGTCTGAAACATAATTTGCTCAGTACAAGTCAAAAGTGTGACAGAGACAGTGAAGAGGTGTTCACGTCCAAAGAGTGTAAGGTAAATGTAAACTCAGGACAAGTGGTGAATAAAGGCACAAGGACATTTAATGATGTTGATATTGAATCCTCCCCTGCAAGTAAAGAAGAAGACATAGATACAATAAAAGAATGTCCAGTTAGCATCAATCCCATGGAAGAAGTAGAAGAATAATCATGTCATAAGATGGAAGCTGAAGTTTTGAAGGTTGAGAAGTCAAACACCCAAAGCAATTTTTTAAACAACTCCATGACCCTGGATAAGCTCTTGGATAGTTAGAGATCACCAAATGACAAATCTGGTATTGGATACAACAAGGAAGAAATCAGTACTCCTAAGAAACCTGATACAGGTCCTTCATCTGTGAAAAAGAAAAGCAGGTATGAGAGTGGTTGTAGCGGTTTTTTCTTGTGATTGAATATGGTCATAAAAGCCTTGGATTGTATGCATCATGGAAGAAAAATGAAATTGCAGTAATAGAGATCGATGAGAATCAATGGGGAGATCCAAGGGTTATTTAAAAAGTACAAGCTACAATTTCTCAATGTTCAAGTAGGACAACGACATTCGCAACAACAACATTATGATGTACAAAATTATAGACATGACATTCTGTAGAGATAACAAGAGGAAAGACCTTGTCAGGGAAAGCTAATCTTTTTAGAAACAAAGGAGGAGAACAATCAGAAGCAGAGAGAGAACAGTGTCAGGGGGAGTCATCCAATTATGACAAGAAAAGGTTGATGAAGGATTCCCAGTAAGAGAGGTGAGCAATATTGAGTCTGCTACAAAGGACACAGTTGAAGATGAAGGTGAACAGGTCCAAGAATCAGAAGGAGAAGACTCTGGTTTAGATACAAATATTCTGCAAGACTCAAATAAGAGAGTCCATCCTATCAGGGGGAGTTTGTGCTGGTTTAATATCTGATACCTCCTAAAAATACTGCAACAGCTCAGGGGGAGCATGTTTTCTTTGACATTGATGTCAAAGGGGGAGAAAAGGAGTGGTCCGGACCGGATGCTACAGTTGGAGGTCCAAACAGATTAGCGCAGTCGTTTAGGGTTGTCATCAATGCCAAAGGGGGAGATTGTTGGCATGTTTATAGGCAGAGTGTGCTTTTCATTGATGGAACGATCATAGTGTGCAACGATGGAAAAATATGAACAACATAAGCTTAGGAGGATTAGCGCAGAGTCACACGCAGTGCATAGGTGTGCACCAGGGACGAGGTTAACTCATTTCCAAATCTCAAGAGAGATAGCGTACTCAGGATCTTAGATGGATCAAAGGTCGAGGCCTTTGACACTTAGAAATTATTCCAAGTCAGGAGGATGTGTAAGCTCGAGAGGATAAGCGACAATGATCATTGGATCCCATTGAGAATTCCCGATGACCGTCAGATCTGAATTCAGATAGGTCGAGCACGGAGATGGAGGAAAGATCTCGGGCATTAGATCCGAGCGTGGGGTCCAACTGTCGTTCGATCTAGGAGAAACTGCACGTTCTTTAAAGTGCAAGGTGAAGCGGGCTTACAAAATCCCGAAAGAAGGAGGACCGTCCATCTTCGGGCAGGACACGTGATTACAGATCATCATTTCGCTAACTAAAAGGTCAAAGGAAGGAAGTTCTCTAACCTTCCAACTCACGATATGCGAGATCACGAAAAGATATGGACTGTCAGATCACCAAGGATTGTAGACCGTTGATCAAGCATGAATAAGGCTCGTGAAGTGGCAAAATCGCGATAAGATCTTGACCGTTGATCTAAGAGGGACATGTGGCGAGGGATTAATGTTTCGCTGACTAGAAAGTCAAAGGAGCAAAGTGATCATTTGATTGGCGAGTGGTCATATCTCGTGGTCGCATTGTCAAGAGCTAGAGAAGCCAAGCTCTATTTCAGAGTTCATGACATGGAGAGTCGAGAGGAATCATCACATAATACCTGAGACGTGAAAGTGCGAAATGCATTTTCGAATAAGGTTGTGGTCATAGCCAGTGGTTACATCTACGGAAGATAGGGGAAGAAGCTAGCGGTGTTAAGCTCCATCTCGGAGTTTTGGCGATCACGACTTGGAGTATCGAGATCCTTCATCACAGGAATCACGATATGCGAGATCGCGATGAGATCTGGACCATCGGATCATTGGAGATCTCGACCATTGATCAGGATTGATAAAGTTCATAAGTTTTTGAAATACGAAGCGCCTTTTGGCGCAGCCTGTGGTCACCACCAATGGTCACGTGAGGGGAAGAAGCTAGCGGTTCTAAGCTCCATCTTAGAGTTTCGACGATCGCGACTTGGAGTGCCGAGACCCTTCTTCACAGGAATGCCAAGATGCGAAATCATGAAATTCAAATTTTGTTTAGCGCTCGGTCACAGCTAGTGGGCATATGAGATAAACACGAAATCATGCGGATTTAATCCAACGGTATTGATTAATTGGAAAATTGATCGAAGGTTAACTGTTTCACCTCACAGGTAATCGATCAGTTACGATTCAGTTAACAAAACTAAATCATGATTATTAGACGGTTGGTGATTCAGTTGTTGATGCGTTTTCTTGGAGATTCAAGGTGTAACTGAATAGGTGGTATAGGATAAAATGGAGACGCAATGACTGTGGAAGGTTGGATGTTCTAAATGAAAAATGAGTTGAACTGTAAGAAAGGGAAAACAACAGTATGCGCAGTGTGATATAAAACTCAGAGATGAGTAACAAATGATGGATAGACAGAAGCGAGATGGAGTTTTTTCTTTTTAAGGCTTGAGCGTGCGAAGCAGAGCAAAAAGTGGAGTGGCAGTGAACAACCCGATGAGCAGAACAGTGGCACGGTGAAGAGCATGCAGAGGCACTGTGCATGGAGGACGAAGAAGGTGCACAAATAGTATAAATACGCAGAACATAGAAGAGATGGAGGCTGTTGTGGAGAGGAATTACACACGGGAAATAACATGCCGTGGGTAGGCGTTGAAATACACAGAAGAGGCATAATTCATAGAATCAAAATAAGACGTAGAGCATAAAGCGCGGTAGAAGAAAAGAACAAAGATGCATAGTTGAGACAGTAAAAAAAGGCTGAGGTGCACTTGTAGAGAAAAGCAGAAGATCAGAAAGTGCAAGAAGATGCAGGCAGAGAGACATTGATACAGGAGAGAAGAGAAGCATAGCAGAACAATGATAAGCCTGGTAAGCCAATGAAAACTATTGAATCACTGTAATAAGTTTCAGTAGAAAATATTTATATTTCAGGGTGGTAGGGAGGTGCTAGGGAGGACTGTTGTCCTCAGAGGTTCAAGTGGGTGCTTGAATAGAGGGAGTTGTAGCTTCCATCTGGTTGCAGCCAGAGAAACCAGGGTGGAAGGGTGGTGCAAGGGAGAACTGTTGTTCTCTGTTATACAGGTTGGTGCATGTGTGACTGGAAGTTGGTGCTTCCATCCAGTTGGTGTTGGAACACTTAGGGAGTTGGTGCTTCCTTCTAGTGGGTGCTAGAGAAACTAGGGAGTTGGTGCTTCCTTCTAGTGGGTTCTAGAGAAGCCAGGGAGTTGGTGCTTCCTTCTAGTAGGTGCTAGAGAAAACAGAGATTTGGTGCTCTCAGCAAGTTGTAGCTTGCAAAGAAGAGGTTGTAGCCTCACAATGAGTTGGAGCTCATATGTATGATAATGTACAGAATGTAAAGATTACTTATCATACCAAGAAGAAGAGGTTTTTACCCTTTATAGGTTTCCTCAAAAAATATTTGTCTCTGTATATTTCATATGTGTGATTGATGTTGAATGTTCTATTGCTTACTTCCTTGCATTATTGTGATTGTCATTGAGTGTTATGTAAAGAGTTTAAAATAAGCATAATTGTTTAAGCACGGTAACAACTGATTCACCCCCCCCTCTCAGTTGTCCAACAAATGCATGATGGAGGAGTGATAGCATATGCGTCAAGGAAGTTGAAGCAACACGAGGAGATTTACGCTACTCATGATTTAGAGTTGGCAGCTGTAATGCTAGCTCCGAAACTTTGGAGGCACTATCTAGTGGGGTGAAACGTTGAGCTCAAAACGAACCATGAAAGTTTAAAACATCTCTTCACGCAAAGGGATCTTAATGCCAAGCAGAGGTGATGGAGTGAGTTTATGAGTGAGTACGATTTTGGTATTTCGTACATCAAGGGAAAAGAAAATGTGGTCTCATATGCCTTGAGTAGGAGACCACGTGTCTTCTCCTTGGTACCCTTAAAAGTCAATCTGAGGGAGCGTGTGTTGACACAACTCCTTGGAGGCAGTTGGTATTTAAAGGTTACATCAAACCTCTAGAGTGGGATGCAATTAGATCCAAAGTATGATGGATATGGCGTGGAAGCAGATGGACTATTAAGATATCGAGGAAGGATGTACATCCCCAAAGGTGGGGATATTCGAAGCATCATACTGAAGGAATCCCATAGAGAACTTTATTGTGCACATCCGAGTGTGAAGAAAATGTACACATACATGAAAAGGATTTTCTTTTGGGTAGGCATGAAGCGGGATGTGGTCCATTTCGTCGCCAAGTGCCTAGAGTGTCAACAAGTGAAAGCCGACCACCATCACCCGGCAGGTCTCCTACAACCACATGATGTTCCTATGTTTAAGTGGGAAGTCATTTCTATGGATTTTGTTGTGGGGTTTCCGCTCACATCTCATAGACACAATGTCATTCTTGTGATAGTTGATAAGTTAACCAAGAGTGTTCATTTTATTCCAGTTAGAGACACTTACGATGTCACTGATGTGACACACATTTTTCTAAGTGAGGTCATCTGTTTGCACAAGATACCCAAGAACATCATTTCAGATAGGGACTCCAGATTCACTTCCAGGTTTTTGACAAGTTTGCAATCAGCGTTGGGGACTTAGTTGAACTTAAGCACAACTTATCATCCTGAAACAGATGGGAAAACTGAGAGAGTAAATCAAGTCATGGAAGACATGCTTAGGATGTATGTTATGGATAATCAAACCCTTTGGGAGAAGTACCTACCTTTGGTAGAGTTCGCCTACAATAACAGTTTTCATAGCTCCCTTGGAATGCCACCCTACGAAGCTCTGTATGGAAGGCCATGCAGAACACCACTGAGTTGGGAAAGATTAGAAGACTGTGTGACAATTGGGCCAGAATTGATTCAAGAGATGGAGGAATAGGTGATTCACATTAGACAGAGACTAAAGGAAGCACGAGATAGAAAAAAAAGTTATGTTGATGCACATAGGACTGATCGAAGTTATAAAGTGGGAGATCAAGTTTTCATTCGTATCAGGCCTAATAAGAGTACCATTCGGTTCAGGAAGGGGACAAAGTTGTCAACTTGATTTATAGGACCGTTCAAAATCCAAGAGAAAATTGGACCTATTTACTATCGTCTCGTACTGCCACCCCACTTGCATAAAACTCATAATGTTTTTCAGGTATCTGTTCTACGTCATTATGTTGCTGACGAATCACATAAACTAAATTGGAAGGAATTGCAGGTATTAGACGTAGGAACCCTCACAGTAGAACCGTTATGCATATTGGACCATAGAGTATGACAGCTCAAGAACCATCTGGTAGATCAAGTTAAAGTCCAGTGGGACAAGTATAGTCCAGGATCTTCTACTTGAGAGGATGCCAAGACATTACGACGAGATTATCCCTCACTTTTTTGACCACCTCGAGAATATAATTCTCGAAGGTTGGGTGTATGTAACACCGCCATTTGAATTAGACAACTAGGATTACCTGAGGCCTAATCACCTTTATTTTATATTCACAGTGAAACTATTAATGATACACTTGAACTTTTAAGACGTATGAACCTTTATGAATGTTTAAACGTTATTTGAATGATGATGGATATGATGCGATATACTATGTGAATGTAAATTATATGAATGTTTAAATGCTATTTGAATGATCATGGATATGATGCGATCTATTATGTAAATGAAAATTCTATGAACGGGTAACGTTAATTGAATTATGGGGATATTATGAGATCTATTTCTAACTTGAAAATTTTGACATTTAAATTTGTTGGTACGTGGATACCGAATTGAGATTATGGTCGAATGCATTTACATGATGACAATGCATAAATATGTATGAGTTTGTGTTATAGACTAATTTGCAGGTCAATGGGCTATGAAATAGCCAAGGGATAATGGTAATACAAGTGGATGTCATGACCACCGACCGAGAAACAATATGATATGAATCTTTGTATGTGAAATTATATTGGTACAAATTCACTGCTATGATATATGGACTAGTGCAGGTTTTCAGGTGGTGAAACTGCCCAAACTGAATAAACGATGAAAAAATTCCCAGCAACACAGTGCCACTATATATTTCATCGTAGGGTGTGGACCCTAGTACTATTAGGAGGGGTGGAGGCATTTCCCACCGTGTATCCTCTGAAACCTAGAGTCATGGGAGGACGGTGTTAGCTCACGCTCCCCTAGACGTGTGATGATGACTGTCAGTTGCCTGCTGGGGAAGCTTGGTCAAGATAGTGACACTTCTTCTTACGGGTTCTATTTAGAGTTAGGTCCATATAGTTGACACTCCAAGATAGTCCAACAGAGGAAGGATAGGAATGGAAGGTGGAAGTAGGTTAGGGAGGAAGGATGAATAGAAATAGTTGAGAGTGTATGGAGATTTGCCTTATGGTGGAATTTATTGTTTTCCCTTCCAAAAAGAAAATATGTATATATGTATATTCATAACTACTTAACTGAACTACAATTGTTTGAATAAACATTGTTGAGCTAGATTATTGTAATTAAAGGATTTCGCAAACATTTAATTGGTTTATTATCTTTTATAAAATGAATAGTATTGTTGATTGGATTGGATGCATACAAGAATTACTATAGGTGTGATAGTTATTGTCATTAGTACATGCGCGAGACTTGTATGTGCTAGCTACACATGCATTTCTTGCACATGTACACTAGTATGTATGAGTTTTCTTTGGCTTACTTACTGATAATGTTGTTTATTGGATATGAATGTGTGAACCATGTGTCATTTCCCTTGTATTATAAATTGCTTTAACTTCGGGACGAAGTTTCTTGAAGGGTGGGTGTATGTAACAACCCTAATTAATTATTTAAGTATCATGATTAAATATTTCTTTAATAAATTATTAATTTTGATTTTTTTTTTAGACTTATTTTATAATATAATTGTATTGGTAGATGGACCCATTTAAGGGGGGGGATAAGGTGGTTGAGGCTTAATGGGGGGATAAGGTGGTTGAGGTTTAATGGGGGGATAAGGTAGTTGGATAAGGGAGGAGAAGGAAGATAAGGATGGGGGAGGACTCGGGAAGAGGGAGCTCTTTTGGGGGAAGATATATTTTTAATTTATGGGAGGGGGAGAAATTTGGGAGAGAGGGAGAAGGTGAAGGGAGGAACATTTTGGACTGCATCTGTATTACTGGTTTTACTTGCAGTGTTCTTGAGGACTCTCACAGGGGCACGTGTTGCTAGGAATTTTGGGCTCAGGGGCCAGGAAACCGTAAGGAATCTTGGGGCTAGGGAGCCGGATAGGTTGTTCCTAGCTGGCTAGGAGGTTAATCAGTTTGGGCAGAGCTTCAGTTCAACATCAGTTTGAGGTAGATACGTTTCATTATCATTATTATTATCCTGTTATTCATTATTGCTATGTTGTTTATTATTATTATGCTGAACATGTTGATCATCTGTATGTTGTTCTTTTTTTTAATTCTGCTGAACATTGTTATTATGTTGAATAGTGAACTGAAAAGAAAATATGATAGCATTTCTATATTTAAATTTATGTTTTATAAGGCTTTGTATGGACAGTCCTTACAAAGCCTCCGTCGATCACCTCCACATTCACCTTCGTTGCCTTTGATGGAATAACCCCCTTAGTCCAGAAAACTCCGAAGAAACTGTATTGTGGGGTGAGCACCAATGATTCTCGGTGTTAGTAAACAAATATTTCTAAAACTAAGATCAATTTCATGGCCATGTGCACCTGGAGCATCTTCCCATTGGACCTTAAAGCACAAGGAATTTTTTCATATTTGTACAGATAATGGTGAACCTCTTTGAGATGGGTGTTGTAATAACTTTGTTCTCTAGTGTGATCTACAGTGTGCTAGTATAATGCACACATTTGCATACCTTTTCCACTTTGCTACACCAAGAATTTTGTAATTGCTTGGACACGGGTCAAAACCTTCTTCTCGCCTTTCGTAGTTGGTGGACGTTCTATAAATCTACCACTTCCACCTCCCCTCTTTGTTACACACCTTTGTAGTGTACATTAAAGTACACATTTCCTTCTATGAGTTGTCCATAATGAAGGGATACAACATACCATTCGTCATCCACTAGACATTTATACTCTAGATCTGCAGCCATGGCAAACTGTGGAAAGTTCTATGAACAAAATGCTTTGCAGAACTTTAGAATCTCTGTAACTTTGTTGCCTTTACCAAAACAAGCTTGAGCAGTTATTCACATGAACAAACTCATGCCAAAATGCCAAAGCTCCACAGACTCTTCCTCAACACACATATTTGACCAAAGTGAGCCTCGTTTTCCTCTCTACACGATAAGTAAATCTTGACCCTTGGCTCACAACCTTCACTCAACCTCAGCTATGATACCACTAGCTGGGATTGAGCTTGCAAAACAAATTAATGAACATATTTAAGAAAAAAATATAAAACAATCACACAACACACATAGACAGAGGGTTTGGGGGCAATGATATGCTTTATTGCCCGGCCAAATAATGGAGAAATGAATACAAGTCTCAAGAATCTCCTCACGGGATTCTACATTTAACGAGGAGAGATCTCAAGCCTTTCCATGCATATGCAAAAGCCAGACGCTTGAGGAACCTTCGAATTTTCACTGCAAGGGTATGTGTTGTCACAATCCAACATTATGACCATTCACTTGTTCAGATCCATTTCATATCAATGTACTAACTATCAAGTATGTACTAGTGTGCTTAAAGTTGTGATCATAGGTAACAATAATTCTAATGCAAGACATCTTACAAAGGTACCTCGACTAACCACTAGGAGATATGGATGTGGTACATCATTAGACAAGACAAAAGGAAATTATTGATTAGTAGTTGAGTGAAGGTATCATGTAAACTTGGAAGGGTCTAACATAAACAAAACTAAGTTAGTACAACCTTGTGAGCTAAGAGGATAAACAATTATGCAAATAGTAATTAGAGGAGAAATAATTATGCAAATAGTAACAAGTGAGCATCAATTTTTTTTGTTAGAAATGCCCGTCACTTGCAGGGTCAACATTTCAATCGTTGGCTAAGAAACCACAACCCAGGGGCATCTAAGGCGTCAAAATCACCTAGGGATCGCACCCAGCCTGGGTCGCACCAACCCTTAACATGGTTGGATTTTGGGGTGTCTCCTCTCGATTAAATGCACCATAAGAGTATTGAACTCGGATCGCCTAACAAATGAAACTCACACCTTAACTGTGGAAATTGACAACAAGTGAGCATCCTTATACTGCTAATATTCTCGAGCACCTTCAAACACAAATCCTAGTTTGGTATTGAAGTCAATCTATCCTCATTGATTAAACCACCACCCAACAAAAGAATTTGGTGCAAATAGGAGTAAAGTAATACCATTATATAAAATTATCTAAATTAAGTGGTGTAATAAACAAATTAAGAAATGTTATTAAAAAATTAAATCATTATTAATAATCAAATTAAAAAAATGTTAATAAAAATTTAAAAATTATTAATATTAAATAAATTTATAGAATTCCATTTTGAATTAAATAATTATAATTCTTTTATAACTTATATAAATATATATATATATATATATATATATATTTTATTTTAAATATTTATTATTATTTTAAATGGAAAAAAAATAATATTAAAATAATAATTAAAAAGAACGTTACATTCTTATTTAGGACTTTTATATGTTTTGTGTTAATGGTTGGTTGCTAAGATTAATATCTAAATTCCCAATGGCATGATGAAGAATAAGGTGCAGTAAATAATTGATTTCTTATTATCGTCATTGCACTATCATTGTGATATAACATTATTGGAGAGTGGTAGAAAATTTTAAAGTTGATTGGATTATATATCGTTATTTTATTTTATGTAAATATAAAAACTTAATTTATATCGCAAGTTAATTTTGATCATTATAATTTTTAACTATTGATACAACATAAATCTATTATTATATTTGTAGATAGGTATGGTATATAGTGTTGAGTTAGGTTTGACTTTTCTATTAGTTCATGGTTGACCATAAAATATATACTCCTTGTTCCAAAGTTTTAAAAAATAATGATTAATTTTAAATTTTAAATCTCATTTATCTGATATCTTATTGGCCAAAAACTTTGAAGTCTCATTGTTCCCTTCACTTCCCCCAATGTTGTTGTAATAAATATTTATTATTTTTTATATATACTATCAAAAGTTGGGGGCCCATAATTCGTACTAAAAAATTCAATGGAACCCATAAGACTTATGGCTAGCAAACATGGTAGGTATTGCGCATGCCAATGCCATGCGTACTTGTTATTTATAGAGTAACCCAAAGGAATAAAATCCATATAATGGAAATCTTTTTTCTAGCCGGAAAATTTCACGATTATATTTAATATAATTTGTATTACATCGTTGTTATATCGATAAAAGATAATCAATTTTTCTCTTGGATGTGCACCAAAAAAGAGGTTGGAATCTGTACCCCGAGATGAGGCCATATATCGAAGCCACAAATACTCAAAAAGTTTCAGCAGAAAGAAAATCTACAGGAAGGCCAATTCTATCTTGTGGAAATAAGAGAGGCAAGATCAGAAATGATACAAAATTTTAGTGATCTGAACGGAATCAAAAAAACTTGGAAGACTCAAGTTTATGTTTCTTATTGGGCCTTCATGATTTTCAAGCCAGTGGTTATATGAGAAGAGTCCGACTTGTTTTTGAAGGGTAGTCTTGGAGAGGGCATCCACTTTCTCGTTGTTTTCCCGCAGAGTGTGGAAGAGTGTAAGATGTCGAAATTTGTGTTGAAGCCCACGAGTTCTATCCATCCAGCCAAGAAGCGAGGAAAATTGAAGCTTTCATTTGTAATTTAGCCAGTCAATCACTATTCTGGAGTCTCCAAGGAGCTGTAAGTCTCAAATATGCAGCCTAGTGGCCAAGAGAAGAGATGCCCAAACCCCCAATAGTTTTTCCTTTGTATTAGTGTCGGGTCCGCAGTTTAGAGTCCAACATATGTGTGAGTTATTGGAGATCTTTAGGTAGTCACCAACGCCACAGTTGAGGCCGTCTGCCTGAGCAACCCAATCAAACCAACCTGTAGGCAGACCCTCAATGAGAACAGTCTCAGGCTTTGACTTTATAGTTTTATGTCTCCGATGAGATGTGCTCTAGCTGGTGTAGGAACCCGGGGTTTTATGAACTATTGTTGTAATGGAGGGGATCGCATTGTGGAAAATAGTGTTGTTTCGCTCCAGCCAAATGTACCAGGAAGTGAAGGAAGGCAGCGTGCGATGTGTACATAGATTGTTGTTCTAGATTTTGTAGCACTCTTGTGTAGTAGATCCGTCCCGTTTTGAGTGTAGTTGAAGAGCCACAGAGATCCGATCTCAGACCCTTCTAGTAAAGGGGAAGCTAACAAAGATGTGAAAGGCAAATTCCTCTTCCCTGCAACATAGGTGGCAGATGCTAGGACCAGTTCTGCCCTTCCTGCAGAGGATATCCCATGTATTAATTTTATTTTCTAAGGTAAGCCAGGTAAATAACTTGATTTTCAATGGCATGTTCCAGTGCCAAAGCTTTTTTCTCTAGTTTGTAATTGAAAGTGACCAGTGGTGATTTGAGATAGCAGAATAAATGTTTGAAACTGTAGTGTGGCCCATGAGATCTCCTCTGATCCAAATGGGGGCATCCTCCCGCTCTAGAAGCTTTAAACCTGCAGCTGTTAAAGTGTTTGTGTAGGAAACCCATTCATCCACGAGAGCAGCAGGTAGACCAAGTTCTTTAAGAATGCGCCAGCAGTGGGAGATTGTGTCCATCCTAGTCATATTTTTAGCATGGAAGAGATAATATATATGAGAGGAGTGAAGGTGTGAGAGGAGCGGTTGTGATAAAAAAGATTTTTCTCCCATGCCCAAGATGCAGTCTTGTCCTAGATGGATTGAGTGCCCACTCCCCGGGTTCCAGGCGAGCTAGTGGGAGAGGAGTGGGGTCGTCCAAGCCAGATTTTTCCAGGTATATGAAGCTGATCTGGGAAGAGAAGGGGGCGATTTAAGCCAAGCAGAAGCAGAAACACGTGGCAGGTATTTGTCCAAGATGATAGTGTGCCAAATCTCAGTAGTTGTTAAAACTCATCAGAGAGTATTCGCGGCCAATGTTAAGTTAAAGAAGAGGATGTTCCTGAGGCCCCATCCACCTTTTTGTTTTGGCTTTGCAAGAGTGTCCCAGCTACAGAAGTGGAGACAATGTGTGGATATACATCCCAACCAGAGGAAGTTAATGGAAACCTAGTCACTTATAATAGTGGAAAAATAATACACTTTCCTATATTAGGTTCGTTTTATGATGAATTATCTTTTGTGGTATAACCTTGGGATTTCTTAGCTTTTAATATTATGCATATTTTGGTTTTTAATTGTATTAATATTATGTATGTGAAATGGAGATGTTTTTGTGATATTGTTGAAGTTTCTCATATATCTATATTATTGTTAGAAAAGATTGTAGTTTAAACATTTTTTTTTATTAATTTTGTCTAAAATTTGGTGAGAAATTTACAAGAATTGTTGAAATTGTAAATACAAGTTGTTAAGATTGTCCAATCAGGTTTTTTCCGCAATCGCAGACCCCACTCTCTTCCGCGTCGCGTCCTTGCTATTGGTGGTAGTTCCTCCTCTCAGTGGCTGCGGAGCCAAGCCATCCTCGACTTTGGTTTTCCCTAAAGGGCTCTCTTTTGGTTTGTTGATGCGGCGGTCCCTAGTGATCCATTTTCTTGTTTTGCTGCAGTTTGGATGTGATGGGTTATCTTGCAGGCTCAAGTCGATCCTCTGGTTTTGGCTGTTCCTCCGGTGGCTGGGCTTGGTTGATCTGCGATGGCTCTCTCTGGTTTTGCGGGAAGAGGCACCTCGTATTTGTGTCTTTTATCTTCCACATTTCAGAAGAGGATTTGGGCCAAAGCTTTGAGGTTTTCTTAGGGCTTGCAGTGTTGGGTAACACTTTGAGGTCCTTATCAGGGACGTGCGGTGTTGGGTAACACTTTGAGGTCCTTAGGGGGGTGTGCAACTGTCTGGTTTTTTCCTTTCTTTTTCCGAGGTTATGGTGTGGATGATGAGGATAAAGAGTTTTATCTGCCTCTTTCGCGGGTTTCTTTTTTGCAGCCTGAGTGCTAGCTTGATTAGCTAATGTCTATTCAAGTTGTATTCTCAATCAAAAAAACAATTATATATCAATATAATGAATTTTATGTTGAAAAAAATGTAATAGGATTTTTTTCAAAGTGCTAAATCCATATATACATTCAAAAATGCAATTTATGTAATAAAAAATTACAATTTCACAAAAAAAAGTTTAAAAAAATATAAATTGAAAAATTATTAAAAAATACAACACTATCTTAATAAACTAAATAAAAAATATGAATTTAATTACAAATTAGTATGTGTAACCACACATATTTAGACAATCTTGGAATCCTACATGGGTCAAATGCCCTGACATCATTAAGGTAAATCTTAATAATTGTCCTCTTAGGCACCATGTTTGAGGAAGATAATCTCTTCATTTTTTTAAGTAGGTTTTTGTAACTTTAAGATAATCTCCTCAATCTTTGAATCTAAATAGGCTTTTGTAACTTTGAGAGTCAACTTGGTTAAAGTTGATAGGTCCTCATAGCTCACCATTATTACTAATAAAACTACCTACCTTAGTTGTTCACACATTGAATTGTTGTTATAGAAAATATGTCATTATCCTTAACAATAATAAATTTAAATGCAATTGAATTGTTGTTATAGAAAAACATGTCATTATCCATAATATTAAATTTAAATGCATTGGAAAAGAATATTTCGATATTTGTGCCCAATGAGTAAAATTGTTCAAAACAAGATGCCATTAAGACACATTTTTATACTTCAAAAGTTTAATCAGAAAAGTTAAATTATGCATACGTGTTATCATCTAAAGTGGTCAGAGATACTCAATTCTTCAAATTAAAATATTTGAATGAGATAAATAATATACACCTTTATCATATGATTTAAATTAAATAAATAATATACACATTGTAGTAAAGCAATTAATATTATACAAACTGAGATATTTATCAATTAAAATATTTGAATGAAATAATTAATATACACCTTTATCATATGATTTAATTTAAATAAATAATATACACATTGTAATAAAGTAATTAATATTATACAAACTGAGATATTTATCATATGATTTGAAGTATATTGAGAAAAATGATATATATCTCACTTATACAATAATAATTACTTTAATATTTCCATAATTCATAATGCGGATAAAGTTTACTCAATTAACTAACATAATGTACAGAACACGTGACTTTGCGCTAAATTTAGCATCAATATGTTTGCAAATAAACTATCGTAAGGGTTGGAAAACAAATTTGCACAGCTTCACACGACATGTGCCAGGGTAAGAAAGGGTCTAAACCGAAATTTAATATTTATTAAATAATTATTTTCGAAGTTAAAAGGTCAAAGTACTGTCAGTTACTTTTCTTAGTGTTGGAATTTGTTATGTTTTTAATATTCCTCGTTCATTCACCTTTCAAAATGCATCTTGCCAATGAGTTCATACCATTACCATATTAATTATTAATGTTAAATATATTTAACACAATTATAATTATATTGAAAATTTGAAAATAAATAAATGTTTAATTAAAATAATCAAAGAAAATGGAGTTTGTATATAGACATTATCTAATTATTTTAAGAAACTGTTTTTTTTCGGAATTTAAGGATATAAATTTGTATTAAGTCTTTATTTTTGTTGTTTAAAATCCATTTCTGAATGTAGAAATGGATTTAGCATGTTGAACACTTCTGGGCCAGAAAAAAATCACTTAAATATGGGGATCTAACAATTTCTCACGGGATTTCGGGCAAATGTCCCCGAAAATATCGTTGGAAAAGAATAATTTTGTAGAACGACTACCACTTTGTGGTAGTTGTCTAAATATTCTACTAAGTGGTTTTTTTTTGGCCACTCCCATTATACAGAAATAATCACTCAAATCTGCGGATCTAACAATTTCTGGTCCGATTTCTAAAAAATGTTATATATATATATATATATATATATATATATATATATATATATATATATATATATATATTTGCACTAAATCACTATTTTTGTTGTTTAAAATCCATTTTTGAATGTGCTGAAAAACCCATATACAAAAATAATCACTCAAACAAATATTGCTGAAAAATAATAATTTTGTAAAAACTTTAGACTACTGCTATATATATATATATATATATATATATATATATATATATATATATATATATGTCTAATTTTCAAAGATTTCTAAAAGTTATGTGTTTTAGGATTTGGACTTTTTTTTTATTGTTGTATTTGTACTTTTGAATGCACAAATGAATTTATCTCTATCACCTGCCAGTTTGAATGCATAAATAGATTCAGTGCCGTGTAATGTGTATATTGATGCCCTAAAAAAGATAAAAAACATATAACATTTAAACTACCTCTTATATTTGGATTATACAATCTTAACAATTGGTATCTACTATTCTAACAATTTTTCTAAACTTATAATCAGAAAATATCAAGAAAAAGTTATATGTTCTAGGATTTGGATTTTTTTTTGAATGTTGTAATTGTACTTTTGAATGCACAAATGGATTTAGGGCTCTGCAGATTTAACAATTTCTCCCCAGATTTTGAAAAGAATAATCAACTTTTAGACTACAGCAACACTGGGATTATACAAAAATAATCCTTCAAATCTGTCGATCTAACAATTTCTCACCTGAATCTGGCAAGGCTATTGTTGGTAAAATCTCAATTTTACAGTGCTCAAATGGTCTTTGAATGCATAAATAGATTCAGTGCCTTTAAAAACCCCAGGACGACACTGGGAGTGTATGCTGATGCCCTAAAAAAGATAAAAACTTTGTTAATAAAATCTCAATTTTACAGTATTGAATGCATAAATCTATTCAGTGCCTTCAAAAACCCCAGGGAAGTGGGAATGTGTATGTTAATGCCCTAAAAAAGATAAAACATATAACATTTAAACTACCTCTTATATTTGGATTATATAATCTTAACAATTAATATCTACTATTTCAACAATTTTTCTAAACTTTTAATCAGAAAAATATCTAGAAAAAAAAATTCAACTAATAACATATTCATATTCAAACTCTGCTCTAATTATCAATATTATGTGTTCTGAAAAGACTTTAAAAAGATGCATCTGTTCTATTTGATAATATCTCAAGTTGATATGGTAAAAAACACACCGTACATGGAGAGTAGTGATGTATTCATTGATTAAATTCAAGCTCAAACTTTTTGCAAAGCTGTGGTGGATTTGGTCAAGTTTACAGATTATACTTTGAAGTCATGATTATAGTTTTGAAATTATTGAGAATAAAACATTTTAAATTAGTTAAACAATCTTTGAAAAGTTTAGATAAAAAGGTGCAGACCAGTTGCACAAAAAGTATATGCAGCCTTTAAGTACAAAATTTGGAAGCACAAAGTGTATATATCTCTGTATGAATATCTCCTTTTCCTTGAAACTTGCAAAAGGTGATCCAAAAGCTACTACCAAAATTCTCAGAACTTTGGAACAGAGAAAGCCCAAGCTACCTTTAGAAAAGCTACCTAGCTAGGCTAGGCTAGGAATCATAGGATAGTGTGTATACAGAGAGGCTGTGATGTAAGCTTCTGAATGCCATTGACCACTCACCTGTATTACCTAAACATGACTCTCATGAATCCTACACCTGTATTACTTAAACATGACTGTTGGGGTAATTCGAGAGCAATTTTTCTTCCTTATTTTTTTGTCCGTTTTTTTCATGATGTAGTTTTAAATTTGATCGATTTTCTAAGCATCTGGGTTGGTTTAAAATGAGACAAAACCCCTCTAGTAAGGTTCTGAAATGCATAAAACTTTAATCCATACCAAACTAAAACTACCCCTGAAAATCTAACGGGATTCATGCCCAATTTTTTGTCTGAAAAAAAGGAAGATTGCTGCTTAGTTAGCTTACTCCTGAATCCTATTGCTTTTGCTTTTTCAGAGAAGATAAGAACAGGAACAGTTATATAGCAAAAGAGATGATGTAAGGTACCATGGCCATGGTCAACATTCTGTGACATGCTGCACCAACTCTCCTTTCACGCGTGTCTGTGCAGCCTTGCTTTTGCTCTTTCTGTATCTTAAAATATATATATATATTCATTCCCATTTGTTCGTATACAGGCGGCCAGTACCTGTAAGTTCTGGTCGGCCAGCGTCTTTTTAACGGACGGGACGAGGGTTTGACCAGGACTTTCAGTCAAATTTTATTCTCTGAAACAACAAACATTCGATGGACACATGTTACTATTAATGCAGGTGAGAGGCAGTTTGGTTTATACTGGTGCTGTCAGTTTATATATTTGTGTCCACAGCAGAGCAGACCACTCGCACTCATAAACGCCTCACCCCGCACATGTCTCTGACCCCTTTCTTCACGCCTTTCTAACACCACTTACTCCTTGCTCTTCCGTTATATTTTTCCATCCTCGCCACTTCTCTGATATGCGCCACAAGCGTTTCGATTCCACTGTTGCTTCATAAAGTCTCTCTCCCTCGCCACCTCGCTCGTTCTGTTTACTGTTTACACTCGGCTTCGCTGACAATTACAAATTAAATTGAAGTGGAGACTGAGCACTCAGTGAACAGTGAGCAGTGGCTGCTTCTTTCTCTCCCTGCCAGCCAATGCCATGCAGAGGGTGACTGGAACTGGAAGACAAGAGTAGACGCTATATCTGTTGACGTGTCATATCTGATGTCATCGCCACGTCAGTTTGTCCATGACGTCTTATCTGCATGCGTCACAGCATTGTCCACGTAAGCCAACTTTGTGGCATTGTTATGGGAAAGGTAACAAGGAGAATGAAGGCTCTCTATTCTATGTATTCTGTGGTATAATTATGAAAAAGGTAATAAGCCATATGAAGGCACTCTATTCTATCCATAATAATGATAATGGAGGACACTGTTTTTTATGGGCTTTGTAGAGAAAGGTCAAAATGATTTTTTTCGTTCGCTGGAATTTGGGGATATAATTTTTTACGAAATTATTATTTTTGCTTGTTTAAAATTCATTTCTGAATACAGAAATGGATTCAACATGCTGAAATCTTTGGATTATACAGAAATAATCACTGAAATCTGCAGATCTAATAATTTCTTGTTGAATTTCCAATAAACATCCCTGGAAAAAATAGCCTGAAAAAAATCATTTAGTAAAACGTTTAGACTAATGCTTTTTCAAATGTCTCTAAAAAGTCGTGAAATAAAGTTGAAAATTCTTTTAAAAAGTTGCTTATTATAGATTCATGGAATTCAAAAAGTTGCTTATGATAGACATTCTAAGTTAAAAAAACAAATTTTACATCTTAATATAACTGAGATGTTGTGAAAAGAATCATACAAAACATTTACTTTGTCAATTCAAAGTTAGTTTTCATAGCTTAGCATTGAAAAGGGAAATAGAGAAAAATATAAACATGAAATAATAAGAGAATAACATTTATTCTTGCATGTAAATGATGAAAAATTGACAATGAAATGTCTGCAATGATACATCATTCTATGTATAAACAAATAATGCATAGAAATTATTGTAAAAAAAAATAAAAATTGCTTACATAGCATGTTGAATTTGTTAACATAGAAAATAGGCCTAACTCCACCAAAAACATGAGTATTTAACAGATTTAGACATCCTTGAGTAATTTTGTAATTCTTGGTTTCATAGATCTTGCATAGTTATAGTGAGAGTAAATAAATATATTTTATTCTATGCTATTTTATAAATTTGTTGGAAATATTAAAAAAGGGATACCCAAAACCTTTCAAGATGTGTAGTGGTTTGGTTGAAAGAATACCCTTTTCTTATATTTGTTCAAACTATTATGCAAAATTCTTGTCCTTTTCCAGGGATTAGGGAGGGGAAATCTATATTTTTTTACCTAAAATCTAATAAGAATCATTTTAAATTTTCCGAAATTAACATTGTACAATTTAAAGGGAAGGGAAATCTATATTTTTTACCTAAAATCATTTTAAATTTTCAAAAATTAATATTACACAATCCAAATAATAGGGATATTTAAACATGGCATCTATTTACAATTAAAATAAATTTAATCAATCCCAAATTTCAATTTCAACAAAGATTATTTCATTAAATTAAGATAGACAACAAATTTCAGGACTTTTTCTAAGAACTAACTTGAATAGGTCAAAATTATTAAAATTTTCTTCTTAAAAGATACATTCGACTTATATTTTTTCATATTAACAGTTTAAAAATTAAGCTTTATATATTTTAGAGGAAAAATGGAATCAAATTTTAAATAATATATCTTTTATAAAGTAATATAACTTAGACAACGTTTATAAAAATTTAAGTAATACCAATAATCAATGTTATTATTGTTTTGTTGTGTTTTTCGTGATTTATTATGTATATTTCATTTTAAATAAACATTATTAATTTGTTTTTTTAATGGACAAAATATTTTAAATTGAAATATAATTTTATATTTCATTTTAAATAAAAATTATTAATTTGTTTTTTTTCAAAGATTAAATGGACAAAATATTTTAAATTGAAATATAATTTTATTTTTAAATTTGAAGAAAAATTAAAAGTTTTAACAATTAAAATTTTATGGTTAAAATAAGTATTTTTAATATAAAAATTAAATTGAACTCTCTTAAATATTTATATTACAATTTAATATTATAGTATTAATAATAAGTGTAGTTTAAATGTTCCACTTTTTGGAGTTTTTAAGGATATATTTACGCCGAAAGGCGTATATCTATTGGAGATGGGCACAATTAATGATCTTTTAATCTTAAATTCTAATCTGATGGTTATGCATTGAAGATGCTGGCATATTCTTAGTCGTACTGCAAAATCAATGAGTCAGATTTATTGTTGATAACTTCTTTGCATTTATAAATGCATCATTTAACCTGTTTACTTTTTAACATTTACCTAATCATATTAAGAAACTACTGTAACATCATATGATTGCCACGTTTGAATAATTAACTTTTGAAATTCTTCAACTATCCAATTTCTTCATGCATGAGCCTGGCATTTTTATTACTAAGTTTTTTTTTAACCTGACGTTTTTATTACTGAGTTTTTTTAACCTGGCATTTTTACCGTATGTTTTTCAATTTTTACTAAAATTCAGTAAAAAATTGTTGGAATTCCAAATTTGAGTGATTGAATTTGTATAATTGAAGTGTTTTCAGAGTTTTTCATGGTGCTGAATCCATTTATACATTCAAAAATACAATTTAAACAACATAAAATGTAGATTTCAGGAACATTTGTTTAGTCAGATTCCAATCAATTACTAGCATATTTTCAGATCAATTTTAGTGGAAATTCGGTCTGTATAATTTCAGTACTCAGAATTTTTACAAAAATACAATTTAAACAACAAAAAATGATAATTTCACCAAAATCTATTTATCCGCACATAATTTTTTTTTTTTTTGAAAAAATACGATGTTTAAACCATTTTTATCCCAAACAACCCTAAAAAGACAACCATCTGTAAAACATTTAAAGAAGAAGTTCAAATTGAATCTGGTAGCAGCCAGACTGGGTGCAATGGCCGAGGAGTGGACTAGCGAACGAGGGGAGTGGGTAGAGGTGGCGCATGTAAGGAGTGGCAGCGGGAGCAGCAAGTCGGTCGGAAGCGGTTAGAATGAGAAGTTAGTGAAGTGGGGTTTGACAGCGCCACTTTCTGCACCGGATCGTTACCGTTTTCCGAGGTAGCAGCAGGTGGGGAGGGGACCCCCAATGGGCATTGACCGTAGCCAGAAGTGGAAATGCAAGAGAAGGCCAACAGTCCTTTTCTTGTTTTGTGTATGCATGCATGCGCACATCATATCATAATTCCCATAATGGGCATCACTCATGCGATCTCTCCAACCTATTAATAATAATACTTTAATAATAGGAGGAAGAGGAAGACAAATAGAAAGCAGGGGCGGGATGTATATAGGCGGCAGCACCTGCTGCATTCCTTTCCTTGTATTTATATCATATCTGAATTGGGCCTGAATCAGAGGGAGATGCAATATCATTATCATTTTGGAGGAGGAATGTCGGGGAGAAGAACATCGCTGGAGTTATCATCAGCAGATGCATCGTCTGTTGGAGGTGGAGGTGGCCTGATATCCCCCATGGAGAGAGTGGAGAGGTTGGCATCTGAGAATGCTGTGGTGGTGTTCAGCATAAGTTCTTGCTGCATGTGCCATGTGGTGAAGAGTCTATTCTGTAGCCTGGGAGTGAACCCCACAGTGTATGAACTGGATGAGGAGCACGGTGGGAAGGAGATGGAGAGGGTTATCAGGAAACTTGTTGGAGGTCAGCCAGTTCCTGCTGTGTTCGTTGGAGGGAAGCTAATTGGGGGTCTTGATCGAGTCATGGCCTCCCATATCAATGGAACCTTAGTTCCTCTATTGAAAGAAGCTGGTGCTCTCTGGCTGTAAATAAAATATATATCTCTCCAAGTCCTTTTTCATTTCCTTTTTCATGAATTTTGTGTGCTTATAGCCTAGGCGTTTTGGCTAGTACTGCAAATCATTAGATGTCCATGCAGCCATTGCTATTCAATTTTGCTATATGGTCTCCATTTTGAATGCTCGGACATAAGTTTTGTCCGATTGGAGACATCGGTATAAGCATAATATATAAGCTTCGTTCTATTTCTGGTGGGATGATTTGACTCGTGTAAAAATTCTCCATGTTTTCTTTTCTTTTCTGTGGTTCATGCAAGCTTGACGAGCCAGATTGAGCCACGACATACTTATAATATCAATACAACTTGAACAGTAGCCTTCTATTCATTTTGTTTTGGCGTTATATAATGAAACACATATTATTTCTGGAGATTTCTGTTTGTTACTGTTGTTCTTCCCAATCAATTTAGTTTGAACAGATTTGGCACTTAGTCTCCTTACTTTCTTCTTGTTCCAGTGAGATTTTGAAGTTTTCAGATTCTGTTTTCTTCAAATCCCTGTATTCAGCTAAAGGATTTCGAGACATTAACTTGCAATCTGTCTTAGTGCATGAAACTGTGAGTACTGTCCTTAACTTCAACTTGAAAAATTGATAACTGAGTTGGGGATATTACCTCAGCCTTGAATATTTATTTGATGATAACGTACAGAAGGTAATTTATACAGTTGGAAAACAGTTCACATAGTTTTTAAATTTTCTAATCATAATTTTTGGTTTATTGCACTACAGATCTTTCAGGCCTAGCTAAGTAACAGGTCTCGTCTGTATAGTTATGTTTTAGCTTTCCAGCCCAGTATATTAACTGATGGATTTGGTGTCTGGCTTGTCCATTTCCATAAAGTATTTTTGAGTACCAAGTTTTATTTATTTACAGTACAATGTTTGTTTTTCTTTTGTTGATTTGATTTCCTGCCTAGCTAAGTAACAGGTCTCGTCTGTATAGGTGTATTCTAGCTTTCCAGCCCAGTATATTAATTGATGGATTTGGTTTATAGCTTGTCCATTTCCATAAAATATTGTGGAGTACCAAGTTTTATTTACAGTACGATGTTTGTTTTTGTTGATTTGATTTGTTGAGTACCAAGTTTTCCATAAAATATTTTTGAATACCAAGTTTTATTTACTGTACGATGTTTGTTTTTGTTTTGTTGATTTGATCTGTTGAGTACCAAGTTTTATTTACATTATCGATTTTTGTTTTTATTTTGTTGATTTGATTTGTTGTGTTTTTTTTCTCAGGGGAATAAGAATAAGTAACTTGCCAAATACTCCAGCAATAAATGTATATATATGGGGATATATATGTTTTTAGAGATTTTTTTGACATTTTTTTTTTGTTTGTTTGATCCGGCCTCAGCCACACCAACCCTTAACATGGTTGGATTTTTTGTCCCTGCAGGTTTTGAACCGGTGACTTTAACAACACGGAGTGGCTTAACAACACACTCCGTCACCGACTGTTCTACACCTCTGGGACTTTTTGACATTTATTTTAATGAGAAATGTTTATGATTAATATAGATATAATTTACTAATAAAAATTCTCATTGGATTCGAAAATTTAAAGATGTAGTTTAAATGTTTTAAGTTTTTGTTTATTTGTTTTATTTTAGGATTACTCTTGTCCAAAATTTGGTCAGAAATTATATGAATTTCAGATTTTATTTCTTAAATCTGTATTAATCTATCTGTTTCGGGAGTTTTTAAGGGGCTGAATTTATTTATGGATTCAAAAATGAATTTGAAGTAACAAAAAACTGAGATTTCACCAACATTTGTATAAACAGATTGCCAAATCTAAATGTTTAGTATTATTATAATTGCATTTTTTTAATTTACAAGTTATATAAGTTATAGGGTGGAAGCGATTACAACAATATACTATTTATGAGCTTAACATATCAGTTGCAAAAATTGAACTCAGTGGAAACGATAACAATCATTCCTCCAACCACCCAAACTAAATCCAATTTACAAGTCAATATTTTAATTATAAACATGCTTTAAAACCTAAAAATGAAGGATATTGTAGTTAAATGGTAACACTTTTGATCTTTTGGCTATTTTCTAATCATTTTTTCCATTTGATTTTGTCTGAAATCCTGTCAGGAATAGTTGGATCTATAGATTTGAGTGGCTAAATTTGTATAATCTAACTGCACCAAGAGTTTTTTAACATGCTGAATTCATTTATACATTCATAAATCAATTTAAACAACAGAAAATAACAACTTTGTTCAAATTTATTCTGACCAAAGATACCCGGAAAACAATACCATCGTTGATCTCTACAAGAAGCCATATATTTTGTTGGTATTCTCATTTTTCTAATTCTGACGTTTCAACCATTGTAAGCGATTCATGCATATCGATTTGTAAGCGATTCATGCATATCGATTTGCTTAACTCACTCCTGAAAGTCCTGAACAACTGCCTGCAATTTTTTTTATATGATTGGCGGTTGAATTCACAATTTCTGATCCTCAAAATACACGACAATGGGCTTATAACGGTTTTCAGTACCGATCCCTGTTTTAACTGTATTTGGCTGAAGAATTTAAGGATAATGCTATATCCACTAACAATTCAACACAGGAAAATGACATGGCGAGAAATCCCATTATAAACATTGAAATGTCATGACATATTCCTGCACACAACACAACACAGAGGTTCAGAATTCGTACGTTGTCCTGAACTGTATTATGTCCCTGCTCCTTCGCAGCTTCTTCTACTATGGCATGCGCATCATCATGATCATGAAGTCATTTTTTGTCGCGGGAATTTGATTTTGCACACGAACGAGGTGAATATTCCCTGTTTCTTTTGTTTATTCAACTTCATCACTCTCATGATGAGGCCATACAAAGTTCCAGAAAAAAAAATCAGCCAACTGTCATGTGGATGCAAACTCACCCATCATGATTGGCATATGAAGGTCATTTGGCTCAGCTCAGATGAGTTGCTATTATATAAGAATTTCTTAACAATTCAGAATTTGGTTTATAAAAAACATCAGATCATATAAAGTCTTGAGATTGTGCCATTATGATATACATTGCCTTAATTTTTAATTCTGATATACAAAGTTAATTTGAGAGTGCCTTTGGATCAGTCATGATTACTGATTAAATAAGATGATTCTCAACGTGCTGAATCGATCCAAACCGATTTAGTTTCACCGAC